>JAEMOT010000837.1:226015-245065 GCA_019297695.1 Apostasia ramifera
TCTGTTTTGGTTCTCGCGCCAAACAGGACTGGCCATTCTTCGCAAAGTGTTCATGTGAGTTCAGAGATACCTAGTAACAACGAGGAAGGCCTTAAGTCTACAGGAATGCAATAATATATTAATAAATAGTTAAAAAAATAAATATAATTAACTCAATTAAATTTTAAAATTAATTTAAAATTTAAAAAATTAATCAATTTGAATCAATTAAATTTGGCTCACAATCGAGACTTTTAATTTGTGATTAACCGATTGAAATTGATTTTATGATTTTGATTTTGAATAAAAATTTTATGATTTTTAGATTGTATTTAAGAAAATAAAAAATAAAAATAAAAATTATTTTTTCAAAGTATACAATATAAAATTTAAATATTATTTTATTATGACATTGGTATTTGAAATATTTTTAAAATTTAATTATTAATATCAAGTTTAATAAATTTTTTTAAGGTTTATGAAATTGAGAGCTATTTAATGTCATCTAAACTTAAATTTTATTTTGAACTTATTCATATTTTATTTGATTTAAAGTCAATTTAATTTTTTAATTTAAAATTACTTTATTTATAATTAAGTAAATTCAATTAGAACGCCTAATTGCATTTTATATTTATTAATATAAATAAATTAAAATATAACATACATATATATAAGTAAATTGATTTTGTTTTATAAATGAATTTATTATTTTTTTAATATTTTAAAGTGAGTAAAACTGAAGAAGAGATAAAAGATAATGCGAGCGGAGAGAGAGCAGAGAAAAGGGAGGCCAAGGAGTAAGTCCGTTAATTTTGCTCGAAAGTAAAAAATTATTCAAAAATTAAATTAAAATTTGAATTAAATTGAGCTCGATTCGATCTAAATGAGCTGACTAACGAACTGTATTTTTGACTCAAAAGTTTTATCAATCCAATCTTGAGTCGGCATTAGATCGGATCGAGATGGCTTGAAATCGGATCGATTAAAAAAATAAAAAATAGTATATATATTTATATATATATAATTAGATTTAGTATGTAATTTTTTCAGTAGCCTACTGAAAGACTTCATTAGATTTTCATTAGAATTTTCTCTATAATCATTTAAATCATATTTATTGTAAATTATTTTTTGTTCTTATTTTTAAATAATATATAAAAGCGAATGGCCATAATTTAAGCAGATTGAATGCACAAATATATTTATATATAATATTTAGATAAAAAATAAAAAATTAATTAAAAGTCGAATCGATTTTGGCTCTGATTGAGCTTGAATCAATAACAAATGAGCCAGACCCAGCTCGAATCAAACTCTCCTAATTCATTCTCTGAATCGAATTGAAATCGAATTGAAAATTTTTAATTATTCGAATGATGAATTTTGAGTGTCATAGGACCTGTTTATTTATAAAATTTAATTTAAATAATATTAAAATTAAATTTTAAAGAAAATATTTTTTATTAAAAATTATAAGTAATGTGAAATAAAATTAGTTATTATTTTGGAATGGGTATAAGATGTGAAATATAGTTAATTTTTTATATTAAATTTTATGTATAATATGATATGATTATTTAAAATTAAATTAAATTAATTTTAATCTAATTAAATAAATAGGACTTATGAGTTTATTTTTAAATAGAGTAAATAATAAGTAGGTCTCTCTATTTTTTGCCCCATGTATAACTAGATTCTTCACATATCCGTGGGCCATAGCCCCAAGTATAATATTTTTTTAATAACAGTATTGATACTAGAAGGTTCTACATGCAAAAGTTTCAAATTAAAGGATCTGTTCGGTCAATCTGAAAATATTAAAAACCTAGATGCACATAAATCAAACTAGAAGGATCCATTTGTAATTTATTCAAATTCTACTAAGACGGTCCCAAATCCGGGTTGGGATCAGTTTTAACCCGACAATTTATTATTATTTTCTGACGAGAGAGAGGAGAGAGAGAGAGAGAGAGAGAGAGAGCGAGGGAGTCGAAGGTAGAGAGAGAGCGAGGAGTCTATTCAGATCGCCTCACTGATTTGGGAATCTGTAGAAATTGGTTCGTAATTTGGTAAAATTGGAGCAATTCCGTCGCCAATGGATCGAATCCAGGTACTCTCGAGTCTTGACTATAATCAAAATGGATTTCGTAGATGTTATTGCTCTCTAGGGTTTGGATCAGTGTCTTTCTGGTGAAATGATTATAATGGATCCGTGGATATTGTTCTAGGAATTGCTTTTGAGTTTGCTATAACTGGAATATCATGGGATTCGTTTTATTTATTTCGCTGATCTTGTTTGCTTGAGCAGGAGACCGGGGAGAACTATGCTAATCCAAAGACGTGTTTTTTTCATGTTCTCTTCAAGGTATACTTCTCGAATATGGTGGTGGTGTTGCTTTTTTCTCCTCCATATATTTTCTGTAGTTTTTTTAGGTTCATGCCTATATTGTGATGGTGCCAGGCAGCAGCATTGGCCTTCTACATCCTCTCAGCTCTCTTCTTCAATAGCTTTGTGATTATTTTCGTAGTTACCGTCTTTCTTGCCGCTCTTGATTTCTGGGTTATCAAGAATGTCAGTGGACGGATATTGGTTGGTTTGAGATGGTGGAATGAAATAGATGATCAAGGAGAGAGCGTGTGGAAATTTGAATGCCTGGATCAAGAGGTCTGTAAGCTTCTCATTTAGCTTGACTTTTAGGTGTGTGAAAAGATTATATAATGTGTGCTTTTTGATCATCAGTCTCTTGCTCGGATAAATAAGAAAGATTCATGGCTTTTCTGGTGGACGATCTATCTGAATGTGAGTTGCTTTTTAGGAAAAATTTTCTTACTAAGATTGTTTGTAGAGTATGGTTGCTATTCATATTTGGGATTTTTTTGCTGTTAGTAGCTATAAAGCACCTACATATTTAGTAAACTTCTCTATACCTTATGTATTTTTATCAAACAAAGTGATGCATGGTGTAAGGATTGCTTCAAATGAGGTATTTGGTAGTTACATGCAAAGTTGGATCTATGATGTATGCAGAAGCTAAGTGGTGTAGGGTCTTAGGCAAAAGAAGAGGCACAAACTAGAGTTCGGGTCACAGGCTGAAAATGTCAGAAATATTTGGGCCCATTTTTGGTCAAATAGATCAGTAACTAGAGAATATAATGTAGTATTCTTCAAATGCTCACGAAAGTGCCATTAAATATTATGTATAGAATTATGACTTCTGAAGAACTTAAGAATTTCGTTTAGTATCGGGTTCTTGATTCGTTTAGTACCCTACATTGATTCTTCAATGTAGGGTACACCTATAACAACAATAACATGCCTTCAAATCTCAAGCTAGGATTTATAGAAAAAAAAATGATAAATTAAATGCAAAGATTACAAATTAGTTGCATGAGAAGTAAACGTAGCTATACATTCATCTTGGTTGTTCCGAAAGTATAATATAACCATTGCTCTATTGCGGGATTCATCACTTTGTACCTACAAATCATTTGCAGGATTTGGGACCATATTTGCAAATTTATTCAAGGGGTGAAATTAACCATTTTTTATATTAAATTTATCATGAGTTGTTTTTTTCTCTCAAGAGAAGATATCATTGCTGCACTGCTGTTGAATTTTCTGTTACATGATAATAGCATCAACATCTAAATTTTGATAGGTTTCAACTAAGAATATATTGTTATTTTTATTACCATAATTAGTATAAATTGAAATGATCCTTCAGTTTTTACATGATAGGCTTCCGACTTATCTTCTATCTTATGTTCATTATCATGTTAAGATTATCCTCAGAAATTAGATTCATATTATTCTTTTAGTTTGATATGACCAACTCCTTCATGGGAACCATGACATGGTTGTGCATCCTTGTAACTTGTGTGCGAGACTTTATCTATCATGAACGGATTTTCTGTCATAATCATGATTTAAAGACCTAGTTAATCAGCTCTTTCATACTCTTTTTGTAACTTTTGGGAATCTCATGCTAGATGACTAATTTCCGCCTGTATTATGGCTTTGATGATACATTGGCTATTAGTTTATGGTAAGCTTAGGACATTTCTTATTGCTGTCCATGCCAAATGGCTTTCATGTAGCCTAGTTCTTTGACTGCTATTTGCGCATAGCTGCCATATTGAACTTCATGTCTTTCTTGTGCCGTGTTATAGATTTTACCTAAAATCATAAAAAAATCATCTTCTGCTCATTCCAGAACTTCTGAGAACCATAACATGTCGTAAAATGTAGCTAGGTTTTTGAGCATGTTTTTGAGGCGGCCTTGCAGCACAACCCAACTTTTCTGTTTATCATTCTGCACCTCTAGCACAATTGCAGAACCTACTGTCTCAACCGTCAAAGTGTTTGTTTTGTTACACAACTAAGCAGACTCATTGCAATAGCTCCTGTGTAGGTCATACATGCATAAATTTTTTTGTACGTGACATAAATGCTTATTTCCTTGTCGCAGGCTGTTGCATGGATTATACTTGGAATATTTTCACTTATTAGGTTCCAAGCTGATTATCTGCTAGTAGTTGGAGTCTGTTTGACTCTCAGTATTGCAAACATTGTTGGCTTCACAAAATGTCGTAAAGGTACTAGTCTAGCCTCCTCCTCCTCCTCACCCCAAAAGTCTCTGTATATGCACGATATGCAAAAGTTCCAATTTTCTATCAAGGTAATCTTAGGAATTAGTTCATAAAACTGCTAATTTAGGATACTTCGACATAATCCAGTATTTTTTCGGTTTTTCCCAAGAGCTAAAATTTAATGGCAATCATTCAATCTAATTCACTAGTTGTGGGAGCTAAATCAACATTATTTTCTGTTAATGTATCCCATGATTGTTCCTGTTCGTTCATTCTTTTATATGATTTTTGATATTTGTGTAAAGATATTATTTGTCATTTAAAGTCGCTCAGTTTAGTGCTTTGTTAGCTTTAGCTTCTTAAGTGCTCTTATCATTTTCTGCGGTACAAGATTCTTTGAAAATTATTTGTATTCATAATATTTCTACCTCTCTTTCAACATTGTTGCTTAAATTCGAGATGGTGCTCTGGAGTAAAAATGTCTGTTGTCAAACAGCTTTAAGTCTTGTGGGGTCTTGTGGTAGGGGTTGGCCACCAGACTGAATTTATCTTGAACTAGTCCAGATTTCTTCAATAAATCTTGTGGTAGGGAGGCTGGACCAGATTGGTTTCACCATCCTAGAATTGGTGGAACTGATGGTTCCGATTCCTTATGGACCACTTTCGGTACTAGTTCGAAACTCCTAACTTTATCTTCTAAGAAATCAGATATGATAATGGTACGTGGGTGATATTTTATTTAATAGCTATTAGTTCAGTTTTTATATCATAAATAAGAATGTGAGGGGTTGGGTCAACTTTTTTCGGTAGGAAATCGATCCGAATTCGTTCATCATTTGGGGGAAATCAGAAGTGGCAGATATGGTCTAGAGGCTGTTTGGTCTGTATCGTTGGCCACCTATATTGCTTTTGGAATAAAAATCTACTTAGTGAGTATATTTATTATTTTTGTATTCCTTGGATATCAAAAGTGAATATAGGATAGTCAAGGGGTAGAACATTCATATAATCATATAACAGAGATGCAGAAGATTAAATGGATATGTTAAAGTAGACTGTCTTAAAAATAATTGTCTGAGAGAGAATGTGAGTGGGACACCTATAGAGGATAAGATCGGTAATGAACATTTTAGTTAGTTTGATTATGTCCACCGTTGACTTATAGCAGGCCCTATATGTCGATATGAGGGGATTTAAGTCATTATTTGAAAGAGAGTGAAGCGAATACCAAAATCATCCTGTGCCTCCTCGAAAGTGTTTTTTTTTTTTTTTGTCTTTTCTTTGATAAGACCTCCTGGAAAGTGTTACTCTGAATAGAACTGAATAATTTGGGATCAAAATCTTGTTGTTGTTTCTCATTTATCTGGAATAATGTTTGTTGGTTATAATTTAGCACTCATGCTGATCTGTCTTTATTAGCAGAATTTTTGTACCACGGTTCTACGTTTCTACTCATAACTTCGAAATCTCCTACTGCAGATGCGAAGAAACAGTTCCAGCAATTCGCCTCACAGACTATTGCATCACAGTTCTCTTCGACGCTGCAGAATGCTTTCAGTTTGGTCTAAAGCTTCATCACACCGTTGTACATTAAAGTTAATGACATCTGCTGCCAAATTTTGCTCAAATTTACCGGGCGTCCATGAGTTTTCTGCACATTTGCTGATGTTGATTATTTGATGCGAAAATCAAAAAAGATATGAACAAACACTAGTGAAATGCAACCAATATCTAGGGTACATTGCTCATTGGTCCCTAAAATATTAGGTAGAGCAAGCTTTATTACGTAGGTCTGTGTTTCAAGTTTTATTACTGTTTTTCTATTATCATTTCTTATGTTAATTTTATATACTCTTGTTGATTTAAAAAAAATTGCTCTAATTTGATTGGAGGGATAGAAATGAAGGAATAAAAGAAAAACCTGAGTAGCAGTAATTTGTGGATGGAAATCCCAATTTAGAAAACTTAAGAAATCTTACTACGGTGTCTTAAAGCTCCTCTTTCTCCATAAAGGGACGAAAGAGAGGAAAGGACCGAGGAGAGCTCTCGAGTTCTTTCTTCGGTCACAATGAAAGTTTCCTTCAGATAGATCAATTGTGAGATCTCACTTTAGAGTCGAGCATAAATTTACGATTTTTCTTACCATTCTATTCCAGCTTTTTTGTTACCTTAATCTTTAAATGGTGTTAATATTGCTTACACATCCCTGAGATTTTGAGCGATTGCACTATGATCTATGTACACTTTAAAATATTACATTTAAATGCCTAAGAAGCTTCTGGTCTAATTGTTAGGGCCTTCCATAAACTGCTCTCAAATTGAAGTTGGAGGTTATTATTTTAACCTTTATATACTATTCCATGACATAAACATAAGTAATAATAATAGTGATAAAAGATAAGTATTAATTAAAAATTAAACAAATAAGATAATTGCAGTGATTTAAGAAGCTCGTGTGAAATTATCTTTAAATTTTTTATGTTCAAAAGAACTTAAAACCATGATACCTTGGGAATCACATTACAACAACTCAAAAAATATTAACCATATTGCAATGCCAATCAAACCTAAAGGTCTTGCGAACAAGTTATCCACATAGATTTGTATGCAAAACACATTTCATCAGTATTCAGAATGTTTTCCTGATGTTGTTACGTTTCTCCAGTATATTTAATCAATATGTTCTGCAAGCAAGCCCATCCTATAATGAGTTACTTTTTTTTAAGAGTTAATGGCAACCAAAGTCTCTAATTTGGTGAGCTTATATGCAATTGGATCCCCTATAATTGTCAAATTAATCTTCTAACCTGAAATAATATATAACTATTTTTTTTAGCATTAATAAAAGGAATCAAATTGAGGATATTATTTCTAATTATTAGACCAATTTAAATATTATTTTTATTTATTTTTAATTAGTCAAACTAATCTACTAATTAGAACATGTCCTCCATTGAGTTTATTAATTATGCTAAAGAATTTAATTACATATTATTTTAAATTAGAAAACTAATTTAATTAAATTAAAAATTAAAGAAAATTATTTACACATAAGCCCAAATTAGAGCGATCTCATTGCTCCTTTGAACAAATCAAATATTATCCACATAAACTATGTGAATGATTTACAAGAGTCCAGCTGAAGCAACAAAGATGAGCAGTGCAGTCATTGCAAAATAGTTCTAAAAATTATGATCGTGCCTTCAATTGATATTACAGATATTATATGTACAACATTATAAACATTCAACTATTAAGTTCACACCAGCGCCTGCATATGTCTACACCAAAAGTATAATTCTTTCCTTTTTCCATGGTTGGAACTTTTGAAGCAGGAGCCAGAGCATCATTGCATGTGAAATTTGCACTCATTGATCTCATAGTGGGAAACTGAATTCAAGATCAGCACCTGAATCTGATGGAAATTTGTCATGCGTTCATCGAAAGCGAAAGAGGATCATCGTGTACTTCTTTCTATCTTCTATTTGCACACAAAGTATTAACTTAAGTCGAAACCAGCATCTGCACTTATGGCATAGATCAGTTTGGTTCGCATTTGTTCAAGGCTGCATTTGAGAAAGCATCAAGTAATGAGTGTAACTACATTAGTCTATCACCAAAATAAAATGGAGTTGGCACAAGTTGGAATTATTATTACATACGCACTATGTACTGTTGAAATAATATGCTAAATTTGTTTCTCATTCTTCTGTGAAATACAGAGAAAGAAATCAAGGAAATGTGAAATACTACACGTGTCATATGAGAAATAAATCTATTTACGATTTCAAATTTGTGTTGTGGGCATGCAAAACTTTGCCACTAAGTCACATGAGCAGCTATAGAAAAAGTTGATGAATAGGCTTTCTAAAAGGATAGGCACAGCATAGGAATATGATAAGAGATTAGGATAAGACACAACTGTAAAACTGAGAAACCTGTAAAAAGATTTCTAGAAGTAACATGGCAACCACACAGATCAAAATGAGGGCTGAAGGGTAGTACCATATGCAGAATGTAATTGCGGATGAAAAGAATGAATAAAACTACTCATGTTTTCATTATGTTTGTTCACTTCGAAAGAATTACAGAAACACTCTATTTCATTTGGATCTTTTAAAGAGAAAATACGTTTGTGCCAAGTTTTCCATGCTTCACGACTAAAAGACAAGGATAGTGATCTCCCTTCTACATGATGAGCAACGGTGTTCCAAATGTTTAAAAATAATTATGAAATTCTAGAACAGCACACCTATTATATGGAGGGAGCTTCAGCAAATTCATACAAGTTGCTGATGTCGGCAAACGGTCCAAATCCTCTTGAGTAGCATCAAAAGGAGCAGCTCTGCTAAAACAAATTCAGTCAAGATTCATGGCCCGATAATAATACATAAAGGAAATATTTGGTTCATGGCTAATATAGTCATGCCTAAACAACTATCAACAATACGAGTATGGAAAATTTTTCTATAGCCCTACCATATTATTAAAAGTTTTTTAAACCATGACTATTTTACTTCGAATATCAAAACCTCGCTATTTTAGCCATGTGACTAAGAAAGGAAAATTACCTTTGTATGCAAAATTTAGGTTCAAGGTACTTGAACCCAAGAAGTGGTCCACGAGAACATCCTGTTACAAACCTGTAAGAAATCACCACAATCATGAGCCCTTTGCAAATGCAAATCCACAAAATCATTTGATGCATGTATTCAAGGATTTAAAGCATGTAACCAAGCTCAAACATATAAGTGGAGAATGAAAGATGAAAAGACATGGAAAGTACACAATTAACAGTTCAATTCCAGGTAGTGGCAAAATAAGCCATTAAAAAAATCCAAATAATTAGTATCAATTGTGCATGCAACAACAGAAGTGCCATGCTCAGATCATATGCCCTGATTTTTGATAAATGATTGACATGTATAATGGAAATATCAGGGAATGATGCGCCAAATGTAAAATGGCATGTAAGGGAAGATGCCTTAATAATAGTGGATACTGTAATGTAACTTTCAAGAAAGAGGGCTGGCCGCAAAATATAGAATTACAAGTACTTAAAAAGAAATCATCAACTTTTAACGTGAGCTCTAAATAAACGGAGAGGACACAATCATAAATCTGACCTAAGAAGTATTTTAGGTTGATTATAATGCTGCTTGTTTTTATAAGAATATGAAATTATTCCGGAGTAAACTATAAGCTAGGGCTTTTAGGTTAATGATGCAGGGGCATTTTGGACACAGAGAGATGCTTTGACATGGTCTTCACATTAGCGTGATGATCAGCTATTACATGCCTATTTTATTACTTGAATTTTTTATATTAAAATTATGTTGTTGGGTCACTTGGACTTTATTATTGGTGAGAATCCCATTTAGTATCATGAAAACATGTTAGTATTAATTTGAGTCAATTAGATTCAAATCGGATCACATCAGGTTCAATTTGAGTCAAATTGTGCATAAATAGACCAATTTTGGTGAAAATAGAACTTATTTGTGAGGAAGTTGAATTAGGAAAATCAGCTTGCAATTTCACCATTAAAATTAACTATCAACCAACCCTAAATTATCATCAGGAATTTTCTTTGCTGGTGTTTCGCATGGGTGCTTTGTAGCCCTCGCCCATGACGCCGACTCATCCTCTATGTCCACACCACACTATCGGCCATGATATGTGAAAACAACCATGTTTGCCGGAACCACAGGATGTGTACCTTCCTTTACTCTATAAAGGCATTTCTAGGCATGCGGAGGGAAAAGGTTGATGAGTTGATTTCCATTGAGGACAAAGAGAGATTTTCTTCTTCCTTTGAGCAATTTTGGCACAGGTGGTGTCGAGTCGAGTCGAGTTGGAGTGGCAGTGGGCTGCTAGCAATTAATCCGATTCCTCGCAGGTGACATCAATTTGGCTATAGTTGGAGCAGAGAGCTGCGACTAATGGATTTGGAAGCTAAAAGTCTTTATTGATATTAGGGCTTTTATTTTTCATTTTATTTCTTAGTTATATTCTCAATCTTCTATTCTCGTAATTGTCCACTGACCTGCCAGCTGTTAAACTCATATTTACCTCCCTTGCTTGAAATTGGTTTGAAGTTAAGCTGTGTTTTTTTTTTTTTTTTTTTTTTGAAGTTAAGCTGTGTTATTTTCTCTACTTTCTAAGCACATTCTGATCAAGTGTTTTTTCCTATATGCAGAAACGACTCCAATAGTTATTGCAAACAGTCATCTTGATATTCACTTTCGGGACTAAATGTTGAACTGTTCTTTGGATTTATTTTGCTGAATTAAATCAGAAAATTAAATGATTGCTTGATGTGCTCTTGATCAGCCCATTGCCTTAATACTAATCATCAGAAACGAATCCTATGGCTGTCACATGCGTAGGATACATTCAAGTTGATTCATGCTAGTTAATCTCATGATAACTAGATAGATTTGTATCCGTAATTGCACAAGTTTATGGACTAACATTGAGCAACTTAAATTTCTTTCAGAAAACTCTATGAAATCTATGTGAACCTACAACTTAGTATGATTATTGGAAAGTTAGCTTTGCATTTGGCATTTCATGACATATTAGAACCGAAATTTAAATTTTATAAGAACAAACCAAGCTTTTGTCCCACAAGGTGGAGTCGGCTATATGAATCATTTGTTTTTATTACACTCTATCAAATAATAAATTCTCATTTAACTCCAAATATGTAAGATCATTTCTTTGTTATAACTTTTTTTGGCATTTCTCTTTCTTTTTTTACATAGGCAAGATCTAATAATCCAACTTTCTTTACTGGAGCTTCTATCAGCCTACAATTTATATATTCAAATCATCTAAATCAACTCTCTGAGCTTATCCTCAATTGAAGTCACTACAACATTCTTGTAAATATACTCATTTCTTATCTTGATCTTTCGCATATACCCACTTATCCACCTTAGTATTCTCATTTCTGCTACACTTGTCTTATTTGTATATTTCTGCTTTGTAGACCAGCATTCAGTACCGTAAAATACTATTGGCTTTACAATTGTTCAATAAATTTATCTTGAAGTCTGAGTGAAAATTTTCTGTCACACAATATGTCAGATACATTTCTCTACATTATCCATCTTACTTAAATCCTGCTAATAACATCACTATCTATTTCATCGTTATGCTGTATAATTGTCGAGATATTTAAATCGCTCACACTTCCTGATAATTTGATCATTAATTGTCATCTTCTCACTACAAGTGCTTCTATCTTAACTAAATTTATACTTCACATATTCAGTCTTTGATCTACGAAGAAGAAAATCTTTAAATTCTAATGTATTTCTTCATAATTTGAGTTTGCCTTAGCACCTTCTCTAGCCTTATTAACGAGGAAAATATTATCTGTAAAAAGTATACAATAAAGTACATTTTCTTAAATGTGTTCAGTCAAAACCTCTATAACCAACAACAACAACCAAGCCTTAATCCCACTAGGTAGGGTCGACTATATGAATCATTTGTTTCCATTGCGCTCTATCAGTTACCAAATTCTTATCTAAATCTAAGTAACTAAGATCACTCCTTATAGTTTCTTGTCATGTCTTTTTTATCTCCATCTTCCTCTTTGTACATGGGCAAAATTCAATAATTCAATTTTTCTAACTGGAGCTTCAATCGGCCGACGATTTAGGTGTCCAAACCATCTAAGCCGACTTTCTCTAAGTTTATCCTCAATTAGTGCAACACTAACTTTCTTTCAGATGTACTCATTTCTCATTCTATCCTTTCGTGTATATCCACACATCCACCTTAGCATCCTCATTTCTGCAATATTTATTTTATTTATATGTTTTCTCTTTACAAGCCAACATTCAACACCATATATCATCGCTGGTCTTACTACAATTTTATAAAATTTACCCTTGATTCTAGATGGAATTTTTCTATCGCACAACACACCAGAAGCATTTCTCCATTTTACTCATTCTGCTTGAATCCTGCTAATAACGTCATTATCTATTTCACCATCATTTTGTATGATTGATCCAAGGTATTTAAAGCGCTCACTCTTCTTGACAATTTGATCACCAATTGTCACATCTCTAATATAAGTATTTCTTTGTAGACTAAATGTGCAGTACATATATTCAGTTTTTGATCTACTGAGATGAAAACCTTTAGATTCTAGAGTATTCCTCCAAAGCTCTAGTATCGTTTTAGTTCCTCTTTAGTTTTCTCAATAAGGACAATATCATCTGCGAAGAGCATACACCAAGGCACCTCATCTTCGATATATCCAGTTATGACTTTCATAATCAAAGCAAAAAGATACGGACTTAAAGCCGAGCCTTAGTGTAATCCAACTGTAATAGGAAAATCCTTAGTCAAACCTTTTTGTGTCCGTACACAGGTAGCAACTCATTTATACATGTCTTTAATAACTTGAATATAAGCAGTGCAAATTCTTTCTTTTCTAAAACACTCCAAAATAATTCTCTTGAGACTTTATCATATGCTTTTTCCAAATTAATAAAAACTAAATGGAGATTTTCCTTTCTCTTCTTAAACTTCTCCATTAAATTTTTTAATAAATGAATGGCTTCTATAGTAGATCTACCTGGCATAAAACCAAACTGATTCTCTGATACCTTAGTATTATGGCGTAACCTTTGTTCAATCACCTTCTCCCAAAGTTTTAAAGTATGACTCATTAATTTAATTCCTCTATAATTGGCACAATTCTGTACATCGCCTTTATTCTTATAAATAAGTACTAATATACTCTTTCTCCATTTATTTGACATTCTTTTAGTCTTCAAAATCATATTAAACAATCTAGTTAGCCAAGAAACTCCTTCATCTCCTAAGCACTTTCAAACATCTATTGAGATGTTATCTGGTCCTACTGTTTTTTTATGTTTCATTTTCTTTAAAGCTTTCCAGACTTCAGTTTTACTAATACGCCGGATGTAAGAGTAATTTTTACTTTCTTTTAAGGTGCTGAATTCCGTAAGATCAATTGAATTTTCACAACCTTCATTGAAAAGCTATTGAAAGTAACTCATCTATCTATCTTTAATATCTTATTCCATGAAAAGTACTTTTTAATCTTCATCTTTAATACATTTTACTTCAATTAAATCTTTAGTTTTCTATCTCTAGTCTTGACAATCTTATATAATTGTCTTTCTCCTTCTTGAGTGTCCACCTTCTTATATAAATCCTCAAAAGCTATATTCTTTGCATTGCCTACTGCTTTCTTAGATTCTCGTCTAGCCACTTTATATTTCTCCCACTTATCCTTATTTTTGTTTTTAAACCAATCTCTATAACAAATCTTATTTTCCTTAATTTTTCTTATACATTATCTTTCCACCACCAAGTATTTTTATTATTTGGAATTATTCCTTTGGATTCTCCCAGCACATCCTACGCTATCTTACGGATACAGTTAGCAACTGTCAACCACATAAGATCAGTTTCCCCGTTAATGTTCCATTGCCCAAGTTCTAGAACCTTTTTCTTAAATATACATCTGTTCTCATTCTTTAGATTCTACTATTGAGATCGAGGATAGGATTTTGACTTATTATTTCTTCTCCAATACTTTATCTCGGAATCTAAAACCATTAATCGATGTTGGATAGTCAAACATTCACTTCGAATGACTTTACAATCTTTACAATCCAAGAGATCTTGTTTTCTTATAAGAAAATAATCAATCTGAGTTCTTCAAGTTCCATTCTTGTACGTGATAACATGCTCCTCTCTCTTCTTGAATAAAATATTAGCAATTATAAAATCATATGCTGAAGAAAACTCTAAAATAATTTTACCCTCCTCATTTATCTCTCCAAAATCATATCCACCATGGATGCCATTAAATTTCTCAGCAACACTTCTAACATGTCCATTTAAATCCCTCCAATAAATAATCTTTTCTCCTGAGGTATCTCTTGTATTAACTCTTCTAAATCATTCAAAAAATTTTCTTTTATGCTCGCATCCTAGCCTATTTGGGGAGCATACATACTTACAATGTTAATAATCTTTCCATTGATTATAATTTTTAAAGCCATAATTCTATTACAATTTCTCTTAACTTCCACTATGTGATCATTCAAGCTCTTATCCAGAATTATACTCACTCCATTCTTATTTTTATTCTTACCAGAGTACCAAAGGTTAAAACCTAAACCATCAATTTCCTTTGCTTTCTCTCCAATCCATTTTGTTTCCTACAGGCACAAAATATTAATTTTTCTATGAATCATAATATCCACCAACTCCATTAGCTTGCCCATCAGGCTGCTTATATTCCAAGTTCCTAATCTACTTCTACTGACTTGAATTCTAGTATGATGGACTAGCTTCTTTACCCGCATCCGTCTATGATGTGGGGACCCTTGCTCACTTTTCACTACACCCGGACGCCGATGCAGCGGCCCTTGCCCATTTTTCACTGTATTCAGGCAATACAGCGCGTCGCTTCCAAGGAACGCCCTAGCTTTAGCAGAATTTTCTAAAGGATTCATATCATGATTGATTCGATAAGTTTTACGCTGGCTGTCGACTGCCTAACAAAGCCTCTATAACTAATGCAAAAAAAATATGAACTTAAAACTGAACCTTGTTATAATCCAAGTGAAATAGACAAATTCTTAGTCGAACCTTGTGTTCGAATATATGTAATATTCCCTTTATATATGTTCGAAATAACTTGAATATAAGTAGTGCAAACCTCTTTCTTTTATAGAACTCTTCAGAGCACTTCCCTTAAAATTTTATTACAAGTTTTTTATAAATCAATGAAAACTAAATACAGATCTTCTTTTTTCTCCCTAAATATTTTGATTAAACCTCTAAGCAATGAATAATTTTCACAGTATATCTGTCTGACATAAAACCAATCTCATTCTCTAATACCCTAATATTACAATGTAATTTATACTCAATTACCCTCTTCCAAAATTTTAAATAACTCATTAACTTAATTTCTCTATAGTTAGCACAATCTTGTACATCACTTTTTTTTTATAAATAAATATCAATAAATACATTCTCCATTCGAGGATGCTAAGGTGGATGTGTGGATATACACGAAAGGATAGAATGAGAAATGAGTATATCCGAAAAAAGGTTGGTGTTGCACCAATTGAGGATAAACTTAGAGAAAGTAGGCTTAGATGGTTTGGACATCTAAATCGTAGGCCGATTGAAGCTCCAGTTAGAAAAATTGAGTTCTTGAATTTTGCCAATGTACAAAGAGGAAGAGGGAGACTAAAGAAGACATGACAAGAAACTATAAGGAGTGATCTTAATTACTTAGACTTAGATAAGAATTTGGTAACTAATAGAGCGCAATGGAAACAAAGGATTCATGTAGCCGACCCCACCTAGTGGGATTAAAACTTGGTTGTTGTTGTTGTTGTACACATTCTCCATTCATTTAGCATTCTTTTAGCCTTCAAAATTATATTAAACCTAGTCAGCTAAAAAACTCCTTTATCTCTTATATATTTCCAAACATCTATTAAAATATCATCCGATCCTACTACATTTCTACAATTTATTTTATTTAAAGCTTCCCCAATTTCAACTTTACTTATATACTGGATGTAAGTAATTTTTATCTTCTCTAAAATTTAAATTTTAAAAATAAAAAAATAAAATTTAAATTATATGGCATATTTTATTGTCATAGTTACATTTTAAGTCCATTTAGTGAGCTAGAACCCCTACATTGCATGTATGCCTAGGTCACAATTTCATTTAGTAGCCTGGAATCGCCGTAGTAAACTCCATGTTGCATCAGTTAGTAACAAAAAATACAAAATTGTATCATGGCCAAAAGTCTCAAGTTAGGTTGGGCATGTGGGACATGTAAGAATATAATATTACTCCTAAACTATAAAATTGAGCTTTTAGGTCAATTGGTAATAAGATGTTTAACAGTAATGATAACTGCCATGGGAAGATGCGAGTGTAGGAGGTCAAAATTATACATGATGTCTTGCAATGATGCAGGTCCTTGCATCAACTGAATATATCAACTGTCCATCAAATCCAAAATTACTAATACGGATATCATAGCTAACTCAAATTGTTCTTTTTCCCTGACCTCTGGATATCAAACTTGAGACAAGCCTTATCCATATCCTCACATCGTATATGATCTGAAGAACTGAACCACTTTTATCATCAATTGACACATTAATCCTGGAAATTGCAACTGCTGGAAATAATTCCAGAATAAATGAACGAAAGCTAAATAAATTGCAGCAGTTGACTCTAGAATCTCAACAAGGACTGATACATTTTGGCAGTGGCTTTGCATCCCCTTAGAGTTCCAACTTAACAGCAAAAAACAGGAATAAGCAAAATAAATAGTCTTACAATGCATACCACATAACAAACAGGCAAACTTAACAAATACAACAACCGCCATTATCAAGTCTTAATCCCATAAGGTAGGGTCGGGTGCATAAATCATTTGTTTTCATTACACTCTGTTATATAATGCCTCATTTAACTCCAAGTATAACATCATTCCTTATAGTAGGCAAACTTGCAAATGAATTCGTAAAATTACAAAGTTAGTTCTGATTATAACATTTCAAAATCACAATGGATTATAACATTATCTAGAATAAACCATTCGGTTCCCTCAAATTAAATTCGAAAGAAAACTTGAAGGGATAGTTTCAAAAGACTAAACAATGGTACAAACCTAAATTTTCAAAAAGAATGACTATGCATAAAGAGATCCAACTCACTTTAGGAATTTCTTCTGGTATTCCAATGAGAAACTTTTCACAACTTCCCAGAACATCACAATCACAGGATTGTTCTGCAAAAGAAAACATCTTAAATCAAAACGTAGACAAGCTTTCGAGATTTCCTGAAGTCCTGCATGCATGATTAAGTTGTATGAATGGAGAAAAATGGGGGCAAGAGAAAGCTTGCTAGTGGCTCTTTTGGATAGCACGAGATACATACATCCATAGGATGATAGAAGAAGATAAACTGAACAAACCAGATCAATTTTCCATATAAAATTTGATATTCAAATCATTTTGTCCATCTACTGAATATTGTGGAGCAGCCTACAACATTTTCTTCACAAAAGATAGAAATTATCCTGGTCAAATGCATTTGCTTTAAGACCAAGCTTATGAGGAAAGAGAACAATAAAGATTAAAACATAGACATCTTAAGCCAGCTAATCTCATCATCCACACTAAGATAGGATGAGGAAAAGCAATCATTACAAATTAACTACAGAGTTTGCCAAAAGAAACAAAAAAACTTCAAAAAGATATGATGAATCTATATAGTGACGTTGACAACATTTCCAATCAAGCACAAAGTGTCTAAACAACTTATTCGCTATAATGAAAATTCTCAATTAGATAAATATATGTTAACTAAAAACTTGTTGTGTTAGGGACTTGCCTGTAGCTCATACTGAGCGTAACATAAGGACATCTACTATATTCAATCTTGTAGTTATTTTTCATATGCTTCCATGGGATAGTTTAAGACTATCAACTAATAACATCTACAAGATAAAGGTTAAAGATAACATTTCATAAAACCTAAAGGTTTACAGTGCCACTAGTATAACCCACCTTTTAAAGTGCAATCACTAACATAACATAAGGTAGATATGCAGCAGTGTTTACGCTCAACTGGCATCCACAAATCTAAGTATAGTAATTTGAGCTTCCCTCACTCGAAAGGCAGTCCAGAAACAAGCAGTGAGTGTACATGAGAGAGCGATATCCAAGGAAGGCTCTGCCAATACCAAACTTAGGCCATATCTTCATCATTATAAGAGGGCAAGCAATTCTAGTGGGGAAACAGATCAGCATCGAATTGGATGGCTAGGATGACATCATGTGCTGAATCAAAATTCAAATTCAAATTAATTAAAGCTATTAGAGATTTCCATATTAGCTTTATTTAAATTTGATTTGATTTGATTCAGAGCATATCTGGAAGATTTGAAGACTCACCATATTTGGGGCTGATTTTATTTTATTGTAATAGAATTAGTTCCATATTTGCTTTTATCTATTTGGTATTTTATTTGCTGCATTTAATATTATATTTTCAAATTTCTACATGGGATCTCTCTATATAAAGAGGTCGCCTTGCATTGTAAAAGATAGAGTATTTTGATGAATGAAATTATGTTTGAGTTTTCTCAGAGCCTAGATCCGGGTTAAGGGGTCGATATTCCGGTGAAGGAAAGGGTAGGGTTAGCCTTTGGTGAGAATCTACAAATTAGCCTAGTTATCCACTTCTCAACAAAAAAAAAAAAATTTCCTTTTCTTCAGCTCAACTAAACTCCAGGCCCCTGCAAGTAATTTCCCAGCCCTAATTCCCCAAACAGAGTCGCTCGGTCTCTGTCGCCGCTTCCGCGCGCACGCCGCCCCGGTCCTTCGCGGGACCAGCTCCGCCTGCCCTCGCCGCCGTCCGGCGAGCTCGCCG
>JAEMOT010000837.1:245095-273831 GCA_019297695.1 Apostasia ramifera
GCACACCCGCCTGCCCGCGCGCCCATCTGTGCGCCTGCCCGCGCGCCGGCCTGCGATTGCTCGTGCGCCCGCCTGTGCTCGCACCCACGCGCCGTTTGCGCTTTGTTCGCACGCCGCCGGTACTCGATCAGATCTGTTAATCATCATCGTCAGTGACTCTTCTCCGATTCAAATCACTGGTAAATTCTTTCCGAACGCAACTAAACTGATTATTTGATTTCAACACAAATTATTCGCTTGACTTGGATTATTTATTTGGCTCTAATTGTGTGACCCGATATTTCTTGTGTGTCAATTACTGTTGAATTTAACTGTGAGACGTCTATCCTAAATTCCTGAACCTCGGATCTGATTTATTGAATTTAAATTGGCGACCTAATCTAAGTTGATAAATTCTTAGTTATCATACGATCCAATTTAATTTTAATTTTAAAATATCTTAATTTACACGATTCAAAATTCTTATTTATCATATAATTTATTTAGAAAATATTTTTTTCTTAATTAAAATAATTTGCTAATTGATTTTGTTGAATATAAATATAAATTATCATTGGCATCATTTTTCTCATCCCGCATCAAATTCTCAGGATAAGTAGCATTCTTTAAAACAAGGAAAAACAAAAACTATATAGTTGATGTCAGGTCGAACTTATGCCATTAAAATAATCTGTAAAACTTGAAAAAAAACTACAGACAGTAGAACAACTCGAGTTGACAAATTTGAATCATAGCCATTTAATATATGAGAAATCAAATTAACCAAACAATCAGGAAGTAAATGAACCTAAATTAAATGTTATAGTCATATTGGTGAACTAATAATTGAAACAAAGTATTACCTCATCATATCCACCAGAATAGTGAGCACTGGAACGCAGATCATCCACATCAAAGCTTTCCAATGAACCTGATATAAGTATCTGATGAATACCGGTAATTAGACAGCTAATATACGAACCTGAGTGTATCACAATTTTACACAATGTAGACGTTTATTGTGCAGTTGAAAGAAAAAATTTCATCTTCACCCAAAGAGCTCTAACATAGTGAGCACATTGAAAGGACAAAACATGTTTCACTACCTAAAGAAAAAGAATGCAATAACAAGTTGAGATAGAAAGGAAGGATAAGGTAAAAATGGTCAAACAAGCAAAACCTTACCAGACCAATAGACCATGATCTATGAACAAAACCTGTCCTTAGTGGGATGACCATGATCTATGAACAATAAAACCTACCCTTAGAAGGATGTCACTTTCACACAAGTGCTGCATACCTATCGTCAGCTTGTGCCATGAGATGGTGAAATTCTATAATGAGCCCCCGTTTTATGTTGTCGAGACATATGCCTTAGGAGAAATGGCAACTGAAGTAAGCTAAGGACCTAAGTGACATTACAACTTGAGTGCCAACACAATGCTGTGCTTTTAGTAGGAATTTCACCATTAAGGCGACCACCTTTGGAAGCACTTTCACAGTTAAATCAAAGTCGTGTTGCCTCACTTGTTCTCTACGGAGACCTATCTATAGTGACTTGAAAGTATCAGTGACCATGGCTATTTGCTTAGGCTTAGTTAGGATGATGTGGGTTGGTGTCAAAGGAAGACTCAACATTCAGGTGAGCCATTCGGTAATGTGGTACATAGTGGTAATAGTATGCGCCATACTTCGGAACAGAGAAAAAAGATATGTGCCGAACTAACAAGGGGTAGCTAGTGAGATGCTAAAGGAAGGTGAGGATGATGTCAAGTCCACAGGGCCCTTAGGTTGGGTACACATGTGCTATAATAGCAATGACAATGTGAAGCAAGCGTGTAAGGCGGAGTGAATCTGGAAAGATTCTCTGTTTGAATTGTTATTTGCAACTTGTAAACAAGAAGTTGGAATCGCTAGCAATCACTGATCAATATGTCATGGTTTCTACAATGTCACCCATTCAAAATCATGATTGATTGACTTCAACATTTGCTATACATTACTTGAAAGTGAGCAAACTAAATTTTATGCATCTAGCTGATAACCAAGTAATTTCTTCACAGCATTTGCATATGGCTCTATTTGTACTCAACAATGCTAAATTTCGTTGTCAGTAAACTGTAATTAGTAGCATAGATTCCTTTTCCAAAATATGTCCACAAAGATGCTGGTCAATCCAGATTGAAAAGTAAATCAATATTTTTGCAAATCTATGTCTCTATACAATAATAACAACCAAGTCTTCATCTCACTAGGAGAGGTCGGCTACATGAATATTTCGTTTTCATTGCACTATATCAAATAAGAATTCTTTATTTAGCTCTAAATATGCAAAATCATTCATTATAGTTTTTTGCTACATCTTTTTTGGTCTTTACATAGGCAAGATTCATTGACCAACTCTTTTTACTGGAATTTCAATCGACCTACAATATATATATCCAAACGATCCAAGCCAACTTTTTTTGAGCTTATCCTCAATTAAGATTACTCCAACTTTCTTATAAATGTACTCATTTCTCATATTATCCTTTTACCTATATCCGCTCACCGACTTTCTCATTTTTGTTACACTTATTGTGTTTATATATTTTTACTTTGTAGGCTATCTTTCATTAAATTTGAGTGAGATTTTTTATCACACGAAACACCACATGCATTCCTCTATTTAATCTATTCTGATTGAATTTTATGAATAATATCATCTATTTTATTATTATTTTGTATGATTGATCCGAGGTATTTAAACTGCTAAAACTTTCTGATAACTAGATCACCAATTGTCACCACCCCAATACAAGTGCTTTTACCTTGACTAAATTTGCACACTATGTATTTGATTTTAGATATACTAAGACGAAAATCTTTAAACTCTAAAGTATTCCTCTATAACTTAAATGTCACCTTACCCTCACTCTAGTCTTATCAATAAGAAGATATCATTTACAAAAAAATATACACCAAGACACTTAAATGTGTCCATTTAGGACTTCTATAACCAATCTAAAGAGATATGAACTTAAAGCTGAACCCTGAGTAATCCAATTGTAATAGAACAATTCTTAGTCAAACCCCATTGTGTTCGAATACAAGTAATAACTCCCGTATATATGTCTTTAATAACTTGAATGTTAGTAATGCAATCCCTTTTCTTTTCCAAAACACTTTCCTTAGAATTTTAACATATGTCTTTTCTAAATTGATAAAACCAAATGCAAAAATTCTTTTTTCTCAATAAATTTCTCCATTAAATCTCTAAATAAATGAATAGCTTCTATAATAAATTTACCTAGCATAATACCAAACTGGTTCTATAATACCATTTAGCTCGATCAACGCTCTCCCAAAGTTTTAAAGTATGTCTCATAATTTAATTCCTTTATAATTGACACAATCTTATACATTGTCTTTATTCTTTTAAATAAGTATTAACGTACTCTTTTTATATTTATTTGATATCCTTTTAGTTTTTAAAATAACATTAAATACCTTAGTGAACAAAAAAAATCCTTCACCCCTCCCACTGTTTTTTTACAATTATTTTTTAAAGCCTTTCAAACCTCAATTTTACTAGTACGTCGGATATATGAGCAATTTCTATTTTCCTTTTAGATGCTAAGCTGACTTAATTAATTGATTTGTCATAACCTTCATTAAAAAACTTAAGAACATAACTTAGCATCTATATTAAATATTCTCTTCCTTATAAATTACTTTCTGGCCTTCATCTTTAATATATTTTACTTGAGACAAATATTTAATTTTTCTATCTCTCAGCAAATTTGTATATATGTCTTTTTTCTTTTTTAGTATCAAACTTCTTATATAGGAACTTAAAAGCCACATTCTTTGTATTATAAATTCTTTCAATGTTCAGGCCACAATATATTTCTCTATTTCTCCTTATTCTTATATTTAAATTAATTTTTATAATAATTTTTTCTCTTTAATCTTTTCTTATACATCTTGTTTTCACCACCGAGCATATTTATTGTTTCAAACAATTCTTTAGATTCTCCCAACACATCCTTTATCACATTTCGAATGTAGTTAACAATTGTCATCCACATAAAATCAGTTTTTTCCTCAATATCCCATAACTTAAGTCTAATACCCTTCTCTTAGAGATATTTCTATATTCATCTTTTAGATTCTACCATTAAGTTTGGGGAGCACTATTTAGGCTTGCTATTCTTTCTCTAACTCATCATTTTAAAACTTAGAACAATTAGTCAATATTGAGTAGTTAAATTTTTACTTGGAATAACCTTACAATCTTCATAATCCAAGCAATCTTATTTTCTTATAAGGAAATAATAAATTAGGCTTCAAGTTTTGGCGCTTTTGCAAGAATAGGATTAGGAATGAAATGAACATAATTTTGAATAAGTGTTTGATGGATGATATAGTAGAAATTAAAAGGAACGGAGATAGAATTAGTGCTTTAAAAATTATAGTTGCAGATAACAAAAAAATTTGCAAGTCACGATTGGGTGCTTTCCAAATCTAAATATAGAACTTTTAAGCATGATATTCGAGATAACCATCAAATAAGCGAAAGAGTTTAACATAAATTTCAAACTGCCGCAATAAAGACTGGCTGTTATAATGGAAATAATATACAAAGACTAGAATATCACAGCAAAAAGAGAAGTCCATTAAAATGTCAATGACATAAAAACAGTAGAAGTGCACAACTGATCTCATTTAGCCTTGCAAATAACAACTCATTTTACAGGCAGCCGGCCAAAATGCTAATGCTACCAAAAGACTGATTTGCCTCACCATAAAACAAATAGCAGGTATAATTCTCAATAGCCCTCCAATAAAGGAATGTAAAATAAATATGAACTTCTAGAATATAACAGTGAAATTTTAGGTTTGAGTTGATGTGAAAAAGTCTATGCATGCGATTGATATAATAAATTGCGTTAAGTCTCAAAGGCAGGAACACAGGCTTGACATGATAATGCCCCTGTTATTGATAGTCCAAAACAGGGCCCTAGTTAAAACAAGTTGAATGTCCATTATCCTCATAAACAATGATAGTTTGTACGGAGTCCATGTGGTGATATTTTCTCTAATCAGTTAAGTTAAAGTAGCAAAGTTTCGGTCGTTTGATTAAGGAATTACAATTGTTACATCAAAAAGAACAAACAAGATGTTGAGATCTCAGAGTACCTGTATTTCATGTTCACTAAACATTTCAATCCATTCTTTTTCAATCAGTTGCTGAAATCCCCGTAAAAAGTGTGAACTCTGATGCCGAATCTATATATACCAGATGTGAGGGCATGCAAGTATTTATTGTTGCATGAAAAAAATTTTTTTTTGAAAAGACCATGAAAGATTGTTCAATGCTAGTACAAAGTGCACCTGATAGTTTAATCGATGATTGGCAACAAGATGAATATAAGTGATAACATTTTCCTTTGTAACTCGTATATCTTTTCCTCCAGGAAGCAGCTCTTCTTCTTTTTGTTCATCATAATCATTATTTATGATGACAAAGTATAGTTCCAACTCTGAAACGTCACCTTGGTAGTGCTGCACATCAATCAAATTTTAAAGGCACTTAGATGAATGCAAAGCAAAGAAATCAAAATGTAGTAAAAGAAATACAAGATCAAGACTTTATCATTTCATGCATAAACAACAACAAATTAAACCTTTATCCTACTAGGTGGGGGAAGCTACATGAATCCTTTGTTTCTATTGCACTCTATCAAATAACAAATCTTCATTTAGCTCCAAATATGTAAGATCATTTCTTATAACCATATTTTTTTAGCCTTCCTCTTCCTCTTTTTACATGAGCAAGATCCAATAATTTATTTCTTTACTGAAACTTCTATCGGCCTATGACTTATATGTCCAAACCATCTAAACCGATTCTCTCTGTGCTTATCCTCAATTGAGGTCACTCCAACCTTCTCGCCGATATACTCATTTCTCATTTTTTCCATTCACGTATACCCGTTCATCCACCTCAGCATTCTCATTTCTGCGACAGTTATCTTATTTATGTGTTTCTGTTTTATAGGTCAGCATTCAACACCATATAACATTGCTGGCTTTATAACTGTTTTATAAATTTTTCTTTAAGTCAGAGTGAAATTTTTCTATCACATAATATACCAGATGCATTTCTTTATTTTATCAATTCTGCTTGGATCCTGCTAATAACATTAACATCTATTTCACTATTATTTTATATGATTGAACTAAGATATTTAAATTGTTTGCTCTTCTTGATAACTTGAGCATCAATTGTTATCTTCTCACTATAAGCGCTTCTATCTTAACTAAATTTACACTCCATATATTTAAGTTTTGATCTGCTAAGATGAAAAAATTGATTAAATTGTCACACATGCAAAATTTTAAAAATGAAGATAGAATTATCACGGCTTCATTGAAAAATAAAAAATTACATGTATTTAAGAAAAATATTGCAAACAAAACTAGACATCATAAGGGCATACTTCGTACTCATTTAACCCTCAAAGTTAGATATTTATACGAGTGACCATATACTTTAAATTTATAATTATGAACCATTCCCCCTCTCTCAAGTAAGGGAAAATTTAGCCCTTCATCTTATTTAAGCAAAGGAAGACCTATCCCTTCATCAATATGGCGAGATGTAGTTTGCAATTATACATTCAAAATATGAGATAACATATGTAAATATATAATTTTAGGAGTTAAATGAGTAAAAAGCCCTTCTTTAGAGGTGACATGTAATTCCCCTAGAATTTAATCAATGCTAACCAGTAGAACTGTAACAAGAGGTCAATATCGATAACAAATTGCATAGTATTAATGGATAAATTAAACTCAATAAGCATCTAAATATAAGCTCAATAAATAAAAATAGTGACATTATATTAAAGCTTTTAAATCCTTCACGTGTCAATCAATAAAGTTCCTAATATTTGGATAGAAAGAAAAGATAAAAATGATGAGCATATTGATCATGGCACATGTGGTTGCAAAGGCATCATCTGTATTATGTATTTGTACATAGCTTTAAGGAAAAATGGTTAACTCAATTTAATCAGCTACAAACGTTGGCCTACTGACTCACACAAGCGAGCTAAATACTCATGCCAACAGGCCATTTGAAGGTTAGCATGCGCTATAAATATCAATAATCCAATATCCACCAAATTCCAGCATGAAGCCAAATAGATTCTAGAATTAAATATACGGATAAACACTTTGTCAAAGTGTGGCTGTCAAAGATACATATTGTATTTCATTTTATACGGTTCTCACAAAATAATTACCTTCAAGAAATCTAAACTAATAAAATACTTGTTAAAAACTACAATGTAAACCATTGTTAAATTCTACTTACATAAGTAGTTGGAGAAAGACCCAAATTATTCTTCATAGCATCTTGAAACATATTATTAGCTCATAAGAAATATTACAGATGCAACCAAAAAAAAAAACCTTGATAATTCGTAAGGAAAACAAAGGAATATGAGCACGCAACCTTAAAACTGCTATCTACCATAAATCTAGAGAAAATCATATATGAATAGATATAGCAACAAAAGAAGCAGATTGTAGTTTCTGCTCTGCAGCTGACAGTCGGTTAAAACTGAGATGTTTGAAACAATTAAAACAGAAACACTGCTCAAAGTATACTAACCTTCAGAAATAGTAGATGATGATACAACTCTGGATCCAATGAAGGCAAGTCATTCAAATAGTTGTGCCTATAGTAAAAGAAATAAACCTCAGATATATGAACTTACTAAAATTAACAAGACCGCACTTATAGTCAATTGTGAGAGCAAAAAGCACAGCATAATAGGCAAATATAAGACAACTGTGACTATAATGATGAATGGCAAATATAAGACAACTGTGACTATAATGATGAGTGTAATGCTCATCATCTTCGAGAAGAGAAGCCAATATTATCCATTCGGTGCAAACAATAATTAGGAAAACTAATCTTGTTTTCTTTGAAGAATGAGACCATAGTAAGTTGTTGCAGTAGAATTTTTCAAGAATCACTAGCAAGAGCACTTCACAGATGATATTATCCTTATTAGTAAAAAAAGCACTTATAAGACAATACATCTATTTAGCAAAGGCTACTGTAATCGCATGCTTTTCAAGAAATATTTTCAGTCACTATGTGAATTTTTTGTTAAAGAAAATTGATGAAATCAATTTTATGCATCAATAAAATTACAAAGATTAAAGCCCTTTTAATAGCTTTATTTCCATATTGAAACTAGCAATTGATATAATTCCCTCAAACTAAAATTATTTTAACAAAAAAGCCTATCATATTTACCGAGCAGTTTTCATTCATTAACAGCAAACTAATGTGTCCTGATAAGGGGAAAAAATGCAATCATTTTTTACTAGAATAATTTTTCTTTCCGTATCAATTTAACCCCACAATGGAGGCCGGCTACAAACAAACAATAAGCACAACAAAGTGTCAATCCCAACCAGGTTGGGTCAGCTATATGAATTTCTCATATCCATTCAACTATGTAAAAGAACAATAAGTGTGAGTGTAAGAGATCAAGATCATATTTAATAACCATATATCCAAAGTCATTCTTGTTCTTTCTATTCCTCTCTTCAATGTTGTGATTTAGATCCCCATACATTTCAAGAACACTAACTGACATAATATCTAAATTAAAACTCAACAAATCTTCAAAGAAAAGGACTTGGCTTTTAAAAATGAATCCTTATATGATACAACAAATAATAAATTGAAAACTAAACCAAAAATAATAATAATTGGGCTTTTTTTGGATAAGTTATGGTGTGAACAATAGAAGAGCCATATAATTTCAAGTGAGGACACCAGAAAAGTCATATACATTCAAATGAGTATCTACAACCCAGATCAGATTGTGTTATGGCAAATTAGCAAGATTTATCTGATCCTCCAAGATGTCGCATATTATTTTCTTTATCAATTTTGTTTGGATTTATTTTATTTATCAATTTTATTTATATTTATCAGCAAGCCTTGATGCAATGCAAAAGGTTGCTCCTTCATGTCATAAAGATCAAGGGAAAGTTGCGTACAATGAAGTACCTCTTCTTGACCATATAAAGCTGAGACTGGGGAGCCTTTGGCACAGAGACACCTTTTCATTGAGTTTGTTAGTATTTCATTTATTAAATTTATTTTATCAATGTGTTTATTTTGTTTATTAACATTTTGTTTAAGTTTTAGGCTAAGATTAGCCTACCAAAATTATAATTAGTCGATTTGAATATTCAATTAAGAAATTTATTTTGGTATATTGTTGCAAAAAATATTTTATTTGTTAAATTTATTTTATTGATGCTTTATTTGTTTAGTACCACATTTCTTGAGTTTTTTGGTAAAGATTAGCCTACCTACTAAAAACATAATTAGTCAATTTGATTATTAAATAATTTGAGTATTGAATTGAAAATTTATTTAGGTGCACTGTTGAAAAAGAGGCTAGGGGTATCAAAAGTGGCAGGTGATATTATGAGATATATGAAAGGCCAAAATGCGAATATTAAGCAACAAATAGTTTGCCAGACCATATTCAGGAAATGATTTATTATAGATATATACAGCTTCATCAAGGCAAATCCCAAGAAAAGGGATCATCAGATACAATTAAGGAAACACATAAAAAGGATCCATGAGCAATAATCACTATGGAATAATTATTAACAAAAGAAAGACACCATAAAATAGTGGAGTCAACTGTCCTAAAGCAGATGTAGGGGAGAACAAAAATTTGAAACCTATCATATATTTTCTTTTGTTTAAGCTCTTGAAATGAGTACTTGAGATAATGTTATGCAGTAAAAGAACTTTGGAATAGATAATGTGGAACATTTATAATGATGCATTCCTTTTGTAGGAAAACAACTCAATCTTTGTAAAACTAAGAAAGGTGGTGACAATATGCACCTATAAGAGAGTTTAAGCTTACTTTTGTTTTAATTTGCTAAGAAAGAATGTTGCTAATGGTATGTCAACAAGAATACCTTCGTACATTGCCTACATAAATAGAAAGAAACTCAGGGATTACATTCTCAAATTCACACTATCAATGCTACAAAAATGACTAAAGCTGCATAAAATGAAAATCAAAGAAAGAAACTGACAAGGAATGCGAACAACATAATGGAACTTGTACAAGGTTCAGAGTTAATAATAAACATAAGTATATGAATTTAAAATCATTAATAAAAATAAGTAGAAATTATATTAAAAAAAATAAACACCCAAATCATGTGATTTAAGACTAACAAATTTAAAGTGAAAAATTAATAACACCTTCCATTCAAAATGCTTGGAAATTTCCTCTTCAGTTCAATAGGCACAAAACTGAAAAGGGAATTATATTGGTGAACCTTAATAATCTTTACCTTGCACTTCGCCATACTGCTATAACTACTAATTTGACAATTCATAGACAACTCCAACAGTAGAAAATTCATCGAACATAAGAGTAATTCTTAAACATCAAGCCATTATTTGATACCAGAGGATTTCAAAAACTGTAGAACTCATCAATGATTTTTACTGACATCAGTTAAAAGTGCATCTCCTTGCACATGAACGTCCACCGAAATAATTTCAGCAGTGATAGGATGTCTTCGCTCATGCTATTTTTTAGAACTCAATATAAGCAATTGAGACCATACTAAGGAACCAATTATCAATCTTATGTACGTTTGCAGACCTACAATTCCTTCAATGACTCAACAGTAGAAGATATCTAGCTTGAGTTATAGGACTTTCAAATATATCAATCTTGAGCTCTTCCCAGAGTTCAGATCTTTTTCACCTATATCTGTAAATAAGACCTTGCTCATAGCTTAATCTAAAAATAAAAAAAAGACCTTGCTCATAGCTTGGTAGGTATCCTAACCATTAATCCCCTGATGATTCAACAGTAGAAGATAAGTAGTGTTTCATAATTTTTCATTGGGGTTTTTTAGAGAAACACAAGGTATTGACTTATAATCAGAAATAAAATAATTGAAAATTTACAAGAGTTGGTATGTTAGTAGTTTTTTTTGACATGTTAGGTTTAAGTAAGCCTTTGGGTTTCAGTATGGAATATGTTTACATCCACTAGCATCCTAGGTTCTACTTGAGCCAAAAGTCATTTTGCTCCTTAACAATGGTTATTAGAAGCAAGGGTTTTATTAGAGGCTTGCCTCCATGATCGAAAACCAAACAATACCTGTTGAGCAAATTCAAGTGATTCTCACATCAAGCCATATGCTATAACAAGCTCTTCTATGTATCACTAGTAAATGACAAAAACGAGTATGTCTTTTTGTATCAACGAAGGTGATGGCTCAGAAGAATTCCCCATAAGCAGAAAAAATTGTCAAAGCATTATAGTAAGGGATGTAATCGCACATGGTATAGTTTATAAAACCTACTAAATGGTCATATATTTCCAATGACAAATTGAACCTTAAATGTTCAAATTAGAATTGATAAAAAGTTCAAAATGATCACATTGGATCAAAATGAAAACAGAATATGCTAGCAAATTATCACTAGCCCCATCAAAGAGAAATGAACTCGAACATTTCATGTCAACATTCACAACACTTTCCAAATTACTTGCACAAAAAGGGTGGTCCCAGTTTGAACTTACTGTCAATTTATTTAAGACATGTTTAACCAATCATTTATGCCTTTTTGTTGTCAAAAAGTTGCATTAATTTTGATCCGGGTCAAATGAGACCACATTTTTGGCCCAGTATTGATGACTTAATTTAGTTTGGTTGTCATGATTATCCTGGTGTTATTTTTGAAAGTTCTTGGTAACAAGAGTTGAGAAAGGATCAAAGAAAACCCTAGTTAAAAAATAATTGTTATATTGACAGTGATCATAAATGCTCTTATTTTCTATCTTCTCTTTATTCCCAAAATTTTGATTATTCATTTATCATCCTCCAAGTTTCCATCGATATTCATTAAATTAAACTACCAAACTGAAAATGATTCCAAACTTTTGATTATTCATTTATCATCCTCCAAGTTTCCATCAATATTCATTAAATTAAAATACCAAACAGAAAATGATAAATCATTCCTATACACTAAAACAATAACGTGATAAATAACAAAAAATACAAAATATAGAAAAATGATTGTAGTGCATTGATTAACCTATGTCAAGTAAACAAAGTCACAGGCAGAAATTGCAATTGATTGGAGGATGTCAGCTATAAAAAAAGTGGCTGAAAATTACCGTTAAGCTGGCATCCAGAGAAGGAATGCACAGTGAGAAGGAACTTGATTACATAAAATAACAATTTAAAATGGAAAGAAGCTGGAGATTTATTGCTGAAACCTTATGTTAGCATGGGATACTAAAGTGGAGAACACTACTTGATTACAGCTAACTGCTGTTCATTTCTAAATGAGCATTACACATATCAACTATTCAAAGGCTAAAACTAATTGCTTTAACAGAACTGGTGTGAAATTAGACACCACAGCTAGGACATTGCTAATTGCTCTTCTCGTCCCAAAACCCCAGTTTCTCAATCCGATGCACAAAACCAGTTGGGCAAAGACGATATAAACATTGATCTATGTTCCTTTGCCTCTCCTGTGCATTTTCTCCAGCAACAGCTGCAAAGGAGCTACCTCACCCCAATCCCACACCCCAATTCCCCCCCCCCCCCCCTCCTTTTTGAGGAGTCATTAACACCATGTTGATCCAAATCATAAAGGGGGATTACATATACAGCAAGTTAAACGTGCTAATATACACATTTCACACTTTATACTTCATATTACCCACAGAAAACTTTAAAAAACGTATTAATCATATAAAACTTTTGCAAAAAATAGTGGCATATTCCACTAGATCTAAATTTTTTCCAAATTTACTATCAAAAAAAATCTTCCAAATTTATGTCATTTTCCACTGAACTGGAGTTTGATTAAGTTTCAAATTCTCACCGTACCCTCCTTATTGGATATATAGGGCACAAGTATGTAAGTTGAAAGGATTTTAGAAGATCAACTGCAATATACCACAGTATTTTAAGGATAACTAAAGTGGCCTATGATATTTCTAAGTTCTAGGTGGTTCTTAAGTAAAATATAAAGTTTAATGAGTGAAAAATGTAAAATAGCGAATTTAACGTGCTATGTATGTACTTCCCACACTTATTAACTATTCATTATCCAGTGATGTCTCTCTCCATTCACCATCTTTCCTGTTGAGGAGGAAGTGGAAGAGGAGGGTTTGCTTTCTTTCAATAAAACTAGGAAAGCCAGCTTAGCCCTGAAGAAAATGTAAGATCCAGATAATTCGCCAGTAAGTTGCCAATTTGCCATGTGTGAACCACAAACCCAGCACTTAATACAATCGCAGTCTAAAAAAAGCAGTCATCAAGCCTTAACCTACAGAAGGTTTATAGTAACACCTTCCTTGTAACTCAGCCTACATCAATTCATATGCATTGAACTCAGAGAAAATGGCTTGCCCAAAAATCCAAAGATAACAGGAGGGATAAGGTTAGCTTGCTGGAAAGGAAACATGAACTGAAACATTTTTTAGTTAATTATGAAGCAACTGAATCACATAAAGATCCACAAATAAGTAAAAGAAAATCAAGGCTAACATATACCTTTCCAAGAAGACTTCCAAGGAAATCAAAGTATTGGAGATGTTGCTCATGAATCAACCCAGAGCCAGGGTTTGGATATAAAAGGTGGTCAGTAGTTTCCTAGAAGAAAAGTCAAAAGGGACAGTTTGAATAAAAACAACCTAAAAAATTCATAAAAATGCATAATTTGTTGTGCAATGCAAAAAAGCAAAAGAAGCCACAAACGCTGAAGTCAATGACTTATAATATGGACTACAAAGGAGCACGTGAAGAGCATGCAAGTAATGTAGTTATCACTTAGAGAAATAATAACAAAATGGAAGAACGGACACAGATTCTGGGACAAACTCTTCATCAATGTATTTATCCTCACTACACTAGGCAAACTTTATCAAGCTTTCTTCATTTTGAATAACTCACAATGTTAGCATGTTTAATGTGATTTAACAAACGCAAATGTATTTTAATCAAGATCTGGTATGCATCTTGAAATTGAATCAGCATCAATGAGTTTGCTGTAACTATAAGGTAGCTCACTTATCCAGGCAGCCTTGCTCTTATCCCTATTGACTAAGGAGAGGAAATAGAGGCAAAGTAAATCAAAAAGGATAATAACTACTTATAATACAAAAACTAACTCTCCATACTTCTCAAACCTAAATATTAATAAAGATAAATACTAAATACCAAATACTCAAAATCGCACATGCATCATCCCTCATAATACATACAACAACAACAACCAAGCCTTAATCCCACTAGGTAGGGTCGGCTATATGAATCCTTTGTTTCCATTGCGCTCTATCAGTTACCAAATTCTTATCTAAGTCTAAGTAACTAAGATCACTCTTTATAGTTTCTTGTCATATCTTTTTTGATCTCCCTCTTTCTCTTTGTACATGGGCAAAATTCAATAATTCAATTTTTCTAACTAGCGTTTCAATCGACTGACGATTTAGGTGTTCAAACCATCTAAGCCGACTTTCTCTAAGTTTATCCTCAATTGGTGCAACACCAACTTTCTTTCAGGTGTACTCATTTCTCATTCTATCCTTTCGTGTATATCCACACATCCACCTTAGCATCCTCATTTCTGCAACATTTATTTTATTTATATGTTTTCTCTTTACAAGCTAGCATTCAGCACCATATATCATCGCTGGTCTTATTACAGTTTTATAAAATTTACCCTTGATTCTAGATGAATTTTTCTATCGCACAACACATCAGAAGCATTTCTTCATTTTACCCATTCTGCTTGAATCCTGCTAATAACGTCATTATCTATTTCACCATCATTTTGTATGATTGATCCAAGGTATCTAAAGCGCTTACTCTTCTTGATAATTTGATCACCAATTGTCACATCTCCAATATAAGTATTTCTTTTTTGACTAAATGTGCAGTACATATATTCAGTTTTTGATCTACTGAGATGAAAACCTTTAGATTCTAGAGTATTCCTCCAAAGCTCTAGTTTCGCTTTAGCTCCCTTTTTAGTTTTCTCAACAAGGACAATATCATCTGCGAAGAGCATACATCAAGGCACCTCATCTTGGATATATTTAGTCATGACTTCCATAATTAAAGCAAAAAGATACGGACTTAAAGCCGAGCCTTGGTGTAATGTCTTTAATAACTTGAATATAAGTAGTGCAAATTCCTTTCTTTTCTAAAACTCTCCAAAATAATTCTCTTGAGACTTTATCATATGCTTTTTCCAAATTAATAAAAACCAAATGGAGATTTTTCTCTCTCCTTAAACTTCTCCATTAAACTTCTTAATAAATGAATGGCTTCTATAGTAAATCTACCTGACATAAAACCAAACTGATTCTCTGATACCTTAGTATCATGGCGTAACCTTTGTTCGATCACCCTCTCCCAAAGTTTTAAAGTATGACTCATTAATTTAATTCCTCTATAATTGGCACAATTCTGTACATCGCCTTTATTCTTATAAATAAGTACTAATATACTCTTTCTCCATTTATTTGACATTCTTTTAGTCTTCAAAATCATATTAAACAATCTAGTTAGCCAAGAAACTCCTTCATCTCCTAAGCACTTTCAAACATCTATTGAGATGTTATCTGGTCCTACTGTTTTTTTATGTTTCATTTTCTTTAAAGCTTTCCAGACTTCAGTTTTACTAATACGCCGGATGTAAGAGTAATTTTTACTTTCTTTTAAGGTGCTGAATTCCGTAAGATCAATTGAATTTTCACAACCTTCATTGAAAAGCTATTGAAAGTAACTCATCTATCTATCTTTAATATCTTCTTCCATGAAAAGTACTTTTTAATCTTCATCTTTAATACATTTTACTTCAATTAAATCTTAAATTTTTCTATCTCCTGCCTTGGCAATCCTATATAATTATCTTTCTCCTTCTTTAGTATCTAGCTCTTATATAAATCCTCAAGAGCCATATTTTTTGCATTTCTTACTTTTTTTTAGATTCTCGTTGAGCCACTTTATATTTCTCCACTTATCTTTATTTTTGTTTTTAAACCAATCTCTATGACAAATTTTCTTCACCTTAATTTTTTCTTGTACATCATCTTTCCACCACCAAGTATCTTTATTATTTGGAATCATTCCTTTGGATTCTCCCAGCACATCCTTCACCACCTTACGGATACAATTAGCAACTGTCAACCACATAAGATCAGTTTCCTCGTTAATGTTCTATTGCCCAAGTTCTAGAACCCTCTTCCAAAATATACATTTGTTCTCATTCTTTAGATTCCACCATCGAGCCCGAGGATAGGATTTTGACTTATTATTTCTTCTCCAATACTTTATCTCGAAATCTAAAACCATTAATCGATGTTGGATAGTCAAACATTCACTTCGAATGACTTTACAATCTTTACAATCCAAGCGATCTTGTTTTCTTATAAGAAAATAATCAATCTGAGTTCTTCAAGTTCCATTCTTGTACGTGATAACATGCTCCTCTCTCTTCTTGAATAAAATATTAGCAATTATAAAATCATATGCTGAAGAAAATTCTAAAATAATTTTACCCTCCTCATTTATCTCTCCAAAATCATATCCACCATGAATGCCATTAAATTTCTCAGTAACACTTCTAACATGTCCATTTAAATCCCTCCAATAAATAATCTTTTCTCCTGAGGTATCTCTTGTATTAACTCTTCTAAATCATTCCAAAATTTTTCTTTTATGCTCGCATTCTAGCCTATTTGGGGAGCATACATACTTACAATGTTAATAATCTTTCCATTGATTATAATTTTTAAAGCCATAATTCTATCACAATTTCTCTTAACTTCCACTACGTGATCCTTCAAGCTCTTATCCAGAATTATACCCACTCCATTCTTATTTTTATTCTTACCAGAATACCAAAGTTTAAAACCTAAATCATCAATTTTCTCAGCTTTCTCTCCAACCCATTTTGTTTCCTGCAGGCACAAAATATTAATTTTTCTATAAATCATAATATTCACCAACTCCATTAGCTTGCCCGTCAGGCTCCCTATATTCCAAGCTCTTAATCTAATCCTACTGACTTGAATTCTAGTATGATGGACTAGCTTCTTTACCCGCATAAGTATATGATATGGGGACCCTTGCTCACTTTTCACTACACCCGGACGCCGATGCAGCGGCCCTTGCCCATTTTTCACTATATTCAGGCAATACAGCGCGTCGCTTCTAGGGAACGCCCTAGCTTTAGCGCAATTTTCTAAAGGATTCATGTCATGATTGATTCAACAAGTTTTACGCTGGCTGTCGACTGCCTAATGCAACCCTCTGAGTTTCTCATCCGGGACTTGGGACCCGACAACGACGCGTTATCCCTTATAATACATAAATAATTAAATTAATTTTTTGGAATTAACTAGATATGGATCTTTCACATTCTCCTTTGCCTGAAAAGAATTCAACTCCACCGAATCGGCATGCAAATATGGCTTTGGGATATCCATCTTCTATGAACAAGTTACAATAATGTCGTTATAAAATTGTTTCTGGAAAAGCAAAATTAGGCTAACAAAGTGCTCAAATGTGCTAGGGTTAAATAATATCATTCCAAGATAAATATTTAAGTGAACTGATAATTCAAGCTTTAGGGTTATGAACAAACTTTTGATGATAAGGATCAATTCAATGGCTCGCAAAGGAATAAATAGTGCCCTGATTTGTGAGACTCCATATGCAAAAGAGATCATCTTAGTAAGGATTTTACAGCCTTGGAGAAGCAAAACACCTTTGTGATGCAAGTGCATCAATGATTCCACCCTTACAGATGATATCAGTTCATTTGGTGAAACTTGATCTTGAGCTCTAGCTATTTCTATTTTGTACATTTATTTTTATGTCATCTTCATTCTTTATTAAAGTGAATTTGTAGTAACAATAAAAAAAAAGTCAATTTGTAGTGAAGTGTATTTGTGTGCTTTTGTTCTTTGAGTGGTCATATGTGTTGATAAAGGACAAGTATTATATTTATTTGATTCTAACCAAAGAAAATGGTTCAAAAAAATGTTGAAAGAAGCTTCCAAGGATTTTACAGGGGAACTCGTTTGTGGAGAATTTTATAGCATCCAAGGATTTTATAGCCTTGGAAGACTTTGTGATGCAAGCACATCAATGATTCCACCCTCATGGATGATATCAGTTCATTTGGAGAAGCTTGACATTGAGCTCTAGTTATTTCTATTTTGTGCATTTATTTTTATGTCATCTTCAATCTTAATTAAAGAGAATTTGTAGTAACAATAAAAAAAAGTGAATTTGCAGTGAAGTTATGGGTATTTGTGTGGTTTTATTCTTTGAGTGGCCATATGTGTTAATAAAGAACAAGTATTGTATTTATTTGATTCATGACAATGATGAGGGAATCGAACTTCTTGTTTTTCTTTGGGTTTGAGGTACAATCGTCAGGGAAGAACATATGGTTTGAATCTATTATCTACCTTTATTCGTATTCTCTTTCTTCTTTATTTTTCTTTGTGTTTCCTCTCTATTTAGATATATTTCACACATTCATCTATTTATTTTATCCGAATTGAGACTAAATAATTTATATTTCACTAGTGAATCATTACTATTGCAAATTATCACAGAATTCCCAATTTCTTATTGTTGTAATATAATTATTAGTGTTGGAATATTTCTTATTTATTGTTAACTTCTTTACATAGTTTAGGTGATTCGAATTGGTACATAGTTGCTCTAATTCCTAAAATAACATTGAAAAATTTTATTTATGTGCACTAGATTTTTTCCTAAAATAACAATGTGCAAAGAGGTTTCTTGGGAAAGAAATACCCTTCAACTCTAGATGGGAGTAGCGAATTTAGGCATGAAACCAAATGCCCACAAGGACCTCTGAAATAGGTTTATCAATTATAATGTTGGAGGGAGCTTGCATTTGAGAAGGCAAATGGGTAAATTAGATGTCGATCTCTTGGAAATACTTTGACCAGCCCAACCATGTCAAACAGTTAAAGTGTTAATAACAACATAATCATCGAGTGTCCAAGATACCATGTAGAGTTCATTTAACATTTGATAGGGTACATAAAGTAGAATGCAATTTTATGCATATCTATAAATATGCTAGAGTTATATATAAATCTACTTATGGCACTTGTAAATTAGGTCTAATCAGCAATTATAATAGTAGATCTTAAAAGGCTTGTCATTTTGGTGAGATTGTGTATATCACTGTACTTCAACTATTCTCTCTAATTTTTGAAAAGATGGTTTGAGAAGATGGCCCCATTTCAACAACGTCCATGGTTGCTTGCTTAACCACCCATCAAAAATTTGAATTTTTGAGAAGGCGTGCACTACATAGCACAACAATAGTCTAGCATGTGCTTTTGACACTACCTTAATCTTCAACAGGTCAATAATATAGTTGATTTAACTTCCTGTACTTACAAAACCCTCATTTTACTAATTAAGTGGATACTAAAAATTGATTTGAACAAGTTAATGCATATACATATCGACTTACCTATGCAATTCCGAAAGTGGAGACACTCACGGGTGCCTCTCTTGAACACCAGTGACAGCCATGAACTAGGAACTCAACAAGGACAACATGTACATGAGCATAGGCCATGGAAAGTGGGTGTTGAATTGCAGATAACTTCTTTTTCTTCCTCTAGTTCCTTGAAAACATTTATGCACCAGAAATTCTTATCCTTGGTATCAAAAGCACCATATTGTTGTATCATAAACTCATGATCAATTGTAGCCGTGAAATTAAGTAGATTAGATTAAAACCCCTTAACATTGTACTATGATTATACTTTCGAAGATCTCCTGAACACCTCAATAACTAAACCACCTTCATCCCAATATACCTTCAATTTCCCTCATAATATGCTCATCCTACACGCAAAAGTTATAATTCCCTCATCTAATCAACAACGTTTGCCAGCAAATGCCAACCAGATACACCACCTAAGCTCACCAAAGCCTAAGAATATTTCTATTCATGACATCACAAAGAAAATCAAGTTTAACAGCCTTTTCGATAGATAAACATAACAGCCTGGGCATGCATAATTTTTTGGCCTCCTTTTATTTAGCTAAATTATATTTTTTCTAGAATTGCATATGAAGAAAGGTTCAAAATAATCAAGAGATGGGCATAGCTATAATTAACTACAAATATAGTTGAAGTTTGGACTTCAGAAAAACAAAAGAAATTCAATGCACTTCATCTTAACACAAGGAACGTAATTATAAGCCTCCACAAGGTATACATCAATTACTGTGGTTCTCAAAATGCTAATTTTTAATGGAAACTCAGTGGCAGAGTTACAACAAAAACTTATGAGGACTGCATTTATCAAATAAGGGAATATTAATACACTTGAACAAGGACTTCATATACTGTTAAAGAACCAACCAACAAAAGTTTTTGATATTTGGGCTGCTGGTTAGTATAATTCATAAAATATTCAAAACCCTTCCATGTAACCAGTGAACATATAAAATTTTGCAGGAGAGCTGTGCAGAGAAAACCAGTACATTATATCAACCAGCTTACATTCCTCATTGATAGCATATGCATACAGTGAAAAAATTTTGCAGAAAAACCTAATGAGACCCAGCATCAAATTCCTCATCCTATCCATCAATGGCATACTCTGGGTTAAAAAAAATCATTATAGAGTAGCAAACCTTAAATAGCCCATATTGTACATTGAAAGCTTCCTGGGTTATGTTTTCCATGAAATCCTTGAAGATACCACCACCATCAATTCCAGCCTCCTCAACTCCAAATTCATTGAAAAAAGAAACGCGAATCTGAGGAAGTAAATATAAGTAAAAAATATGGATCACAAAAGTGCAGGAAATCACGAAGTGTCTTCTCATCAACAATTAAGCTTTTATTAATTAGCTCTTCATCAGGTACGTTTCACACATTTCTGCAGTTTTGCAGTTGTGGACCTTGATGGGATTAGTTTTGCAGCTATTTGTGGATACTAATAGAATCAGCAGGCTTCCAAGTCGGTCTTTAATTTCAAAAATCATAAGGGAGTTCAAGTGGAAAAAGACAGTTTACATACTGATCCCCTTAGTTCTTCGGTTGACAGTACACTCAGCTGATTGAAAGCATCTTCGAAAATTCTGTTTCTTCTAATTCGAAATCGATTTCTAGGTAGAGGAGGATAAGCATTGCTTCGTTGCTTTGAAGCTGCTAGTTGAGCCTGTCAAACAAAAGCCATAGGGCATGCTAGACGAACATAAAGAGATAAAACCCAAAACCAATTTGTGCATGAATTTCATATACTATCCATTAAAAGGAATAATAGCAATTAAACCTACGAATTCATAGGTGATTAGAAATGAAATCACTTAGAATAATGGAATAAATAGTTCTGTGTAAGTACTCACAGTGAATATTTTAACTCTACTTGTAAATGGCACCAGAAATGGAGCCTGTTTTAGTAATTCAGATGCTCGGGAACCTTCAGTTAAGGCCTACAAGAGAGAATAAAAAGTATTACAATCTGAAACTAAATCAGATCTTGTTGTTAGAATCCTTAGCACTACCAACTCTCCTAAAAGCTTAAGCTAGCAGAAAATGTGCAACAAATTCACTTATTATACTGTGCATCTAGTGCCCACGGATCGAATTCAACATTCCTTTCAACAGTGGCACACCCATTTATGTCAGAACGCGTAATGGTACTAAGTCAGTGGCAGTCACACTTAGGCCATCCAATTACTACTTTTCTCAACAACCCCCCCTCAGCGCAATGCCAGGGTGTTCAAACTCAAAACCTACTCTGATTCCAATTGTTAGGATTCATAGTAGGAAAGGCGTAACCAATTCACTTATTACATTATGCACCCAGTGCCTACGGGTTAAACTCAATATTTCTTTTAACAATGGCATGCCCATTTAGAGTTATGTTAAGCAGAAAGTTAGTGCTAAGTCAATGACAATTACACCTAAGTCATCCAGTCATTGCTTTTCTTAACAAAATTAACCTCAGGTTAATGTTTACCTGAGTAACAAAAGTCTCATTGCTTGCTTCAAGAGCATAAAATTCAGCAGCTGACGTAAATGACGTTCTATTGTTCCAGTCTTGTAGCTGGAAAAAAAATCACAAACAAAAACAAAAATGCAAACTAATATGTCAAATATAAAGAAATAGATGTAGGTAGCAGTAGTTCACTTAAAACCAGCACATATAAAGTGTATTTGTGTACAAACCAGTTCCTTGTAATTTGTAGCTATATGCACAAAATGGGACCCAAAAATTAAAATGTAAGGCTAATATTGGAATCAGATACATTGAATTGTAGAATCAGACAAACAATGAAGCTTTTGTATTTACCTGGTTCAAGAGCTCAGATATTACAACTCTAGCTCTATGTCTAATTGTTTCAACTGAAAGCCTCTTATCGACAAAGAGGTCGTTGGCAGCTTTTTGAGAGGACGTGCTGGAAGAAGGTATAACCCAGAGGAGTTGCCATAAAGCCTGCAAAAATGACAAGGACAAAAATCCAGTTAAAGATTGTAAAACAAACTTAGAAAAGAAGTTCACATTTAAAATGAAAATGACTCAAATTAATGGATATGTATTAAAATATCTCAGAAATTGAATGGACCATTAAAATAGCAAATACCTGTTTTAATATGATAACTAAAAATCTGATATCATTTAGGGATAGGGGCTTTTCCTGCTCATAAAACTCCTCATTATCTACAATAGTCAGCATATACCTGATAAAGTAGAAAAACAGATGTGAGAAGCTGTATGCACATTTCTTAGCACAGTTGAGAGTTTACCGTATTAGATCAACGCAAAATTTGATTTCAAAAGGAGTTGCCTTATGAACATATCAACACCAAAAAAGATGCAACTAATTGAGTTATGCTATACTTGAGAAGGTACCAAGTCATAAAGATGGCTTACTTATACACGGGGCAGAAAACAGCCAAAGGTAGTAGCCAGCATGGAGCATCACTAGGAATATATGAGGCGAGTCTTGTGAAATGTGGCCAAGTGTGATTTTCTTCACAATACTTTATAAAGTTCCACAGTATTAGAACAAGCTCAGTTCCATAAGCAAGTCCCGTCATGATACGTTCAGAAGGCAAAGTATTGAATGTGACATGCAGGAAAGCACAAATGGAGCCAATAGCTTCAACCACTTCAGCTGATGGTGCCATTTTATTTCTAAGATGAACAAGATATTTATCCCTAAACAATGCATTTACCTGTACGAGGATTAAATAGCAAGTATAACACTATGATTTTGATCGACTTCAAAACTTTCTACTTATACCACTATGATAGGTAGTAACTGAATACCAAAAGCTGAAAAAGGCGTGAATCTACTGCAACTTTTATCTGCTTTTCCAGATCAGCATCCATCGATTCTTTAGAGTTCTCATCTGTGCTCATCTCATCCTCAAGGTAACCTGAGATAGAGTGTAAAAGAGATAAAAATGAATAGCTCTTGAACAAGAAAGAGCCACAAAAGGAAGCAAACAAGAACTTTGCAGTGCACAATCAGATCACAAATTTTAACTCTAATAGACAGTCGTGAAAGATATGAAACATGTACAAGCGATGGAATCAGAGAGGCATATAACAATACACAAAACTATATATGTCAGCAGAAAATCTACCGTTCATAACAATGAAAAATCATATGCTGTATTAATGCACAATTTTACTGCTTTGCATAAAGGAACCTTCTTGTTAACAGCCTTTGCCTAATCACGTGGGTTTTAATCTTGCATGGAACTTATAATAGCCCAAGAGGGCCACAGTAATCAAATAGGAATAAATATGTAAACAAGTTGAGAAAAATGAGCAAAGAATCAAAGGAAAACTGAGAATACAATTGAACCTAGAACGCTTATAGGCTCATAATAACACAAAGGAATTACTACATCAAAGAATACAGTGTTGACAAAACAGATTTACCATGGGATGCTGAACCCAAAGGATTTCAAAACATTGAAATTTGAAATTCCAAGCTGTAGCCATCAATATTTCTTTTCTTGTATAACATTTTTAACAGCAAACAACAAAACAAGTTTAATCGTCACAATTACAAAGGAAAAAATAACTATATTTATAAAAAGACGTTTAAAAATATTTATTTGTTTACCCAAGCTTATACCCACGATAGATATTAAACTTTTCAGCAATACTTTCAACATGTTCATTTGAATCTCCTCAAATAAATATTATTTCTTCTTAATGTATCCCTTATATCAACTCTTTTAAATCGTTCCGAAACTTATTTCTTTATACAAACATTCAAATCAAATTGAGGGGCATACACACTTACAATATTAATAGTCATCCAAATGATAAAATCTTTAAAGCTATAAATCTATCATCATTTTTTATTCCTATTACATGATCCTTTTAACTCCTCTCTAAAATTAGACCTATCACATTATTAGTACTACTCTTACCCGAGTACTAAAGCTTGAAATCTAAACAATTAATTTTCATGGCTTTGTTTCTCAACCATTTTGTTTCTTGAAGGTACAAAATATTAATCATCTTATGAATCTTAAAATCCAATGCCATTAACTTGTCAGTCGGAGTCCTTAAATTCCAAGTTCTTAGTCTTACTCTAGTGTCTTGAACTAGTTTTTTTACTCGTATCTATCCACGATATAAAAACCCTTGCTTATTGCTTCATCCTACATAAAATTCAAATAAAAAATCAACTTTATTTTACATCCTACACACATCCCAAAAAAAATAACTTTATTCAAATATTTTACAAATCTCAAAATGAAAACATGACAGTGTGTTAAAGCAAGAAAAATGCAATCAGATCAAAGGGTCGGATTTTTGCGTGGAAACCGCTTGAATGGGAAAAACAACGACGCCTGATCAAGGGCAACTTAGAAGATTTTACTAAGGGAAAAACATTACAGTGGTAGGTGTATAATGAATGATCTCTCCAAAAGAAAAAAAAGATCCCCTTTTTTAGCAAGTGGGGGTTTTATAGCCATAAGAATTATCATTAGTTTCACATCAGGGAAATAGCCCTCATTCCTTCAGGTATATCTGAGGAGGGGCCGTAAGGTCCGCATTGAAGGCTTAATTGTCCTGACTGCACGAACAGTATAGCCTGACAATACCTCCTTAAGACGACATCGCAGCCATCACCCTGTACTTGCATATTCTTCCCTGGGTCTTTCAAGCAGGGATGTTCGACGTGCGGTCTTCAACAAGGGTCCTTCGAGTTGCGGTCTACTGTGGGAGGCACGTGAACGCCACCTGCTTGTCCACGTGTACACTCCAAACGAAACGACACAAATCCAAACACAATACACCAAAACTTATCTTTTATCTCAATTAAAAATAACTCCACAAACAAACATCCCCTAATTAGCAATAATCTTCACAATTACAACGGAAAATATAGCTATATTCATGGAAAGATGTTTAACAATTTACATCACTAAAGCTTTGCAAGACTTAATAAACAAAAAGAAAGCAATGGGGACAGACTGAGTTATGTTGTACCTCTCATGCTTGCAGGCAAAAGGGCTTACCTTCACCAGCAGATGACTTCAATGTTGGAAGCATCTCCAGCAAATTAGTCAAAACAAGCGCAAAATCCATTGCCTATGGTATAATAAATTAAAGGCAAAGTCACTAAAAATGGTTGCCTTAGAAATGAGAAGCACAGCATTTCCGATTCCATATAAATCATGCCAACTTGTCAACTTAAGATACCAAAAGGATACAATCAAAGTGCATGAACATGTGGCCGTATACAAATAAAGACAGAGTTCAACATAAATGCTTCAGAAAACAAGGTCAAAATTAACCTAAAGTCAAATAACAAAATCTAAAACGTAAAATGTTAAATTCCCAACATAAATAAGTACCAAAATCACGTTACCCTGAATTATTAACATCACAAGTGAAACTAAAATTCTATTTTCCTATTTACATGAGAATCTCGGTAAAAACAATAAATACATTAGAGCAAATACATAACGAAACTTAGAGCAAGTATACATTAAAGAAATCTGACACATGGAACATATTTAGAACATTTAACAAAGTAATTCAGAATATCAAAAAAAAAAACTTAGTAATTCAGGATGTCAGCCTGTCAACAAGCACCATGATCTCATTGTTCATACACCCAAAGTCAATTGACAGGGACAGTAATTTTTGGTAATTCAATTTAAAAGGTTTTACATAAAATAAGGACAAAATAGGAGTAATCCACAATCCAAACCAGAACAATAAATATTCAAAAAGCATAGCAAGACTGAAATGAACAAATTGTTCCATTAAAGAAGAACTAAACCTACAGATTAAGGTTGAAACCTATAAGAAGGATGAAGTCGCAAAAATATTAAAAAGTGAATAGAAAATAGAAAATTAGACAATTTAGATGCCAGTGTGCAAAAAATTAGAGTATAAAACTATGGACACAGTGACATCAAGAACTTCTGAGTAAATGCAAAGAAGTGAGTGCAACGTACAGATACATTTAATAGCGTTATAGAACAAAAACATAATGACCTCATTATTTGTACCGAACAATATAAAGGAAAACATCCAATCCATTAAAAAAACATTATAAAAATATACAAGAACATAAGAACTACGGATTCATTGATACAAGTTCAACCAGTTCACCTGCCTAGATATGATTTTTCTCATTGTTCATTAATAAATGGACTAATAAAACTCCTACTTCTATAATAAATTTGATTAGGGAGAACGCTTCCTTAAAAGGAAGAAGTGGATGCCAAGGGAAGTATTGAGCCAATGTGTGAAACAACGTCCCAATATCACTTGCTTATCTAGTGCTTCCTAGCTAGCAGAAAAAATGCATTTAATGTTGTCCAAGCAGCAGAGCATCAAATCTTGCATAGGGTTTCAAAACAGTACATAAAATCCCTTGTTCCTAATGGGGCCCAATGAATTAGGACTACAGAACAAATTCAAATAGAAGAATGCGAGCATACTGTATCAATGCTACAATTTGGAGTAGAAAAAACAGCCCCAGCAACTTCCACCAAGTTACCAAGCAGACAAGCATAACCAGGAAATTCCTGTGATATGTCACATGGAAGGAGAGATGCATGGCTAGGAAAGCACAGAGCCAATTGACGAATATAGCATTTTGCCTGTCCTTGTATCAAAAAAACCTGAAAACCAGCTAACATAGTTGAAGTAACAAAACTTCAGATATTTGATTTAAGCATGTCAACATACTAGCAATAAGCAGGTAGTCATTGGAACGGTTTATCAATCCTTTTTTTTTATGAAAGTTTTATCAATCCTATTGATACATTTAGTTAATAGATACAAAATAAACATAATTGTGAATACAAGAACACATTACATAGGTGATACATATATAAAATAATACAGGTGTACGAAATATAAATCAGGTTTAAGATGCCGCATAATGAATGTAATACAACATAACCTTAAATAGATATCACAAAATATATAGTCTCATAAACATGAATGTGTAGAAATGAATATAAGGAGAGTAAGAACTGTGCCACAACTTATCCTTCTTTCTTTTTTCACAATTAAGGTTTGTAAATGACTTTGGTTCAAAGAATATAACTTCACTTTGAATGATGAGTTCCTAAGAGTCATGAAATAAATTACAAGCAAATTTGGCAAAAGAAAATGCCAGAATTCTGAATTTCAACCATTTACAACGAGGCAAACACGTGTTGTGATCATGAATCAAACCTTAATCACTTGCCGAAGCTGATAAACACACGAATTTCAGACAAAGAAACTTCTAAGATATGGCCTAAACTGGTAATGGTGCTTACATAATTAATCAAGTCTCCTGTAATGTTCAAGTTAAGATTGAAAACAGTGCCAAAAGCCACAGTAAAAGGTACTAACATTTATGGGACAAATTTGGAAAATACAACTTTTTATTAACATCTATGTTACGCCACTACTTCGAAAAGAACTAGCAATACACCACACTGCAGCTCAGCCAGTAGACACATCCAGAGACAGGTCAACAATTATTGAGTTCAGTTTCACAAAATTAATCTGAATTGATAGTTACAACATTATTTTGTTTGTTCTACTACAATAATAATGTAATTGAATATGACCAACATCATTTGGTGAAGGCTTGAGGACAAATGTATGGCTTACAAGGGAGACAAAGCCAGGCGGTAGGGCACACAGAGTGATAATGGCATTATATAAGGATGCTTAATTGTCTGATTCAAACAAGAATCAATGGGTCCAGAACTGGTCAGTCCGGAATAGTCCGGACCAGTTTGGGCACAACGCCGGTCCATAATAGTTCCCATTTCTTGGGAACCAAAATTGGTTCAGAACCAGTCCGCACTAAGTTGAATCGGTTCTGGATTTGCCAAATTCAAATAATAATATTAAGGGCAAATTACGCCCAAGTCCTTGAGTTTAACGCTTAATATTGCGAAGGTCCACGCTTTCAAAATTATAACATCGGGGTCCCTGAGTTTTATTAAAATATCAAATGGGTCCTTTTTTTATTTTTTATTATTAAAATTTTTTAAAATTACCGTTTTACTCCCTGTCATTCTCTCTCTCCTCCCGATCCGGCGCACGCGCGCGGCGCCAGCGCGACCCGCCGCCTGCCGC
>JAEMOT010000837.1:273973-295718 GCA_019297695.1 Apostasia ramifera
CGATTTGATAATTTATGAAAACTCAGGGACCCCGATGTTATAATTTTAAAAACGTGGACCTGCGCGATATTAAGCGTTAAACTCAAGGACTTCGGTGTTATTTGCCCTAATATTAATAATAACAATAGTAACAATGTAAATTAGGAATAGGCATATTTACTTCTTACAAACATCTCACATAAGGCATGACCATGGCTCAATACTCAGCTTTAACACTAGACCAAGCTATTGTGGTTTGTTTCTAGCTCTTCCAAATGACCAGATTACCTCCTAAAAATGTGTAGTAGCTTGAAGTGGATCATCTTTCTTTCTTTGAGGTAGCATAATCAGCATCAGATTACGCCTTGATCCACAGATGCCCATGCTTTGAGAATAGCAGTCCCATGTTAGGAGCCCTCCTCAACATATTTCAGTATCCTGATAATAGCGTCCAAGCGAAATTGCTTAGACTTATCCATAAACTTACTAAGGGTACTCACAACGAAGGAGACATTCAGTCAACTATCAGTCAAGTGGATCAACTTTCCTACCAATCGTCTAAAGCAATATTTGCCCTCCAATAGCTCATCATCATTATCCTTAAAGTGCATTTTCATGTTGATCAAAGTCTCAATAGGCTTGGCACCAAGCAAACCCGTCTCCTATTGTACGTAAAGTGCATACTTCCGTGGGGGCCAACAAAATGCTTTGCTTGTTATGAGCTATCTAAATCCCAAAAGAATATCATAGAAACCCCTAACTTCCTTGCAAAATTCTTCATCAAGTATTCTTTTGTCTTTTCAATATCTACTAAATCACAGCCACAAATGAGAATATCATCCACATAGATAACAAGGACGATGATACCATGAAAACTATTCTTGACAAACACGAAATGATTTGTTGGCACCTCGGGCATCTAAACACAACAATGATCTAGCTAAGCTTTCCAAACAAAGCTTCAGAACACTATTTCTGGCTGTAAATGTCTTTCAACTTGCAAATATGATTTGCTTTCTCCTCTTAGCAATGAATCTAGGTAGTTGCTCCATGACAAAAGTATTTTAATGGTCATGTTAGAGGAATTCATGACATCTAGCTGAATTATAGGACAGTCCTGATAGACCAAACAAGAGAATGTGATATGGATTGAATCAATACCTACAATAGGAAAGAAAGTCTCAAGATAATCAACATTTTATGTTTCAGTGAAGCCCTAGCCTTGCACCAAGCAATGGTATGATCCAGCTTGTACTTAAGAGTAAGAACAAGCAACAATAAGTGCTGGAACCAATGCCTAAGTCTCGCAAGAGATGAGGGCAGACATTTCTTTGTTTTAGGGTGCTGCCACTTAGGATCTACCAGTACTTCCTAGTAAGACTTAAGGATTAAAATAGATAAAAAGGAGGTGGCAAAGGCACAATAGGATGTGCCAAGGTCATCAAAAGAGATATGGGCATGTATAAGATAGTTAAGAGAGGATTGTTTGCCCCATCGTAAGGCTATAAGTAAATCAAGGTCATAAAAAGCTAGAATAGAGAACATGAAAGGACATTTAAGATAGTCGAACCAGTATCAACAGCAATCTGCAACAAAGCAGCCCTTTTAATCCATCTAGTATATACCTCAAATAGAGTGGGATTGACAAGGCCAGCAGAAAGATCATGAGTAAAATTTAGCTAGGGAGGTAAAGGAACAAAATGTGATGCTTTCTTGGAGAGATATAGTGTTAATTCAGAAAAGTTGACATTGGCAGAGATACAGAAGCGACGTCCAATAGAATCATCAGAACGATACCCTTTCTAGGTGTAGGAATACTCAAGAAAGCACACTTAATCACCTAAAAAGACAACTTAGGTACAAAGAGGAGTTTGTCGATATAAAAGAAACTAAAGGGAATAACACCATCCATAATGAAGGAAGACATGCGACAAACAAGATAGCAGTGAGAACACCATCCCCCAAGCATTTCTTGGAAATATGCATCTTAAGCACAAGCTAGCAATCGGCATCAAGTATGTGTTGCTGCTTGTGTTCAAGAAGCCATGTATAGGGACAGAAAGTCAAATATATAATAGTGATGTAAAGAAACCAGTTGCGGAACAACCTCAAGGGCATTGTCATATCGATGTAAACGGATGATTATGGAAAACACATTCTTTATTTCACTACAAAAAGGCTGTATTATACCTTATTTTCTAATATGTAAATCCACATAACCAAAGAATAATCATTATTAAATATGATAAAATAACGAGAAACTTCCAAAGACTATACCGATAGGGTATCCTAAAACTTTGGTTCATCATGATATGAAAAAGTATGTAAAGTTGGATCGTAATTTTATTATGGATATTAAACTTGATCTATGTTACTACACACCCTTAATTAATTGGCTGATAATCTAATGAAGTTCTTCCATGAATGAAGTTTGAAGAATTAATTCCCAAGCTGAGAAAGATTAATATCTATTCTCCAACTTAAGGGGTGTGGAATTCCATGTATTAATTTCTAGAGTTTAAATATTTTCTTCTATTTTTATTTCCAAATGCATAGGTATTAGCTTGTAGTCTTGCTTATTTCTTTCCTGATATGAACAAAAACATAATGAAGATTATATCCTAAATTTATATCCCTGATTTTAAGGTATTCTTCGATATGAAATTGTGAAAAAAATACGAAAGCTAGCGATAATGTTTCTCCCATAAATTCAGATCAATTTTCCATTTTCAATAAGAGGAACTTTCCTCAATAATCTTCATCTCATATGTGATGACTTTATTGTCGACTAATATTTTGTTGTCTTAAATAACCAGTCAATTACTATGAATAAGTCTGATTAGTTCAATCAATTTACTACTGCTCAACGTTGTGGACAAGCAAAATACAAATTTTCAAATGTAATTGACTACAATTACGGCTTTTAAGTATGTTTGAAACTCAAAACTCACTCGAAATTTGTTTGCATTTACTCAAATTTCACTCGACTCTAAGTAAACTCGCCTGAAATTAATCAATTCAACTCATAATCGACTTGAAATCTACATTTGACATGTATTTAGCTTTTCTAATATATTTTTAAGATATTTCACAAGTTTATATATACATATATATATATATATATATGTTTTAGAAGACACAATGAGCATATTAAGATATTAAAATACGCATTATACATATAAACTTAATTAAAAATTGCATGCAATATATAATATATGTTAAATGAACAAATACCTTAAAATAGCACTAAAAGAAAGGTCTGATTTAACTCAATAATCGACTCAAAATCAAAGATAGTTTAACTGACTTGAAGCAAATTTCACTCAAATTCAGAAGAGTTCGAGTTCGAGTTGTGGCAAACATGCTCGAAGTCAACTCATTAACAGCCCTAACTACAATAACATACAAATATGAGCACTACTAAAACATCAAATGCACAAAATTTATAAGAACAAGTCACATCTCTTTTTCAAAACAATGCTTGGATTCTATAGAAAACAGAAAGCTAAATAGTCTAAGAATACCTGTTTATAATACGGGAGGTGATGCCAGAGAAAAGGAATTGACAGAATTTGTGATGAAAAGCACAATTTTGGATCATTGTCTGAACAACTACATGAATGTTGAACAGTATGCAAAGTAATCAGAGCAAGAATATTCTCCAAAGAAGATATACTGGAATGAGAATCCAGTTCTTTCACGTTATGCTGCATCAAAGCAAACCATATCAACATGACAATTAAAAATTTAATATATTTCATATTTTATGTCATTGCCGAAAGAGCATCCATCATGCCATTTGGATTAGCATTTCAACATAAAATGTCAGGATAGCATAGACATATAGTGGGATCATGACTAAGGCATAAATGCCAAGAAATAAGCGTATAGCAGCACATTTAGTAGTTGTACATACACCAACTGTTCAAGCAATCCAGCCAAAACAACACAACAAAACCTATTACTCTCTTTCAGCGCAATTGATTCAAAGTCATTGTATTGACCATATTCATTTTTGGTCGAATTGGATTTCTTGACATTTACGTACAAAGGCCCCTATAAATTGATGATAGACATGATCAAAGCACCTTGTTGTACTCACATCTTATCTTCCATTGACGTCATACCCAATCTATCCATGATACTAGTTCCAGCTCATTCTAGTACTGACGACTTAGCGATCTAAGCATCTACTTCTCAACTACATAAATCTCGTCAACACACTTAAATGTTCAACACTAACCTAATATATCATCTCTAGTTGGATAGTAACCTGAACAAATTTTCCTTCAAGCTTAATAAGCATCTTCCTACAAAATATTGCACTCCATTTGTAACCATTTTATCTTAATTCTGCAATTCAAATAATTTTCTATACTGTAGCCTTGGAAAATAAACTTGAGATCTTTGAAATTCTCATATGATGGGAAAATTAAACCTTTAATCATATAACATTGTTGACTTCTTTATTTAGAATCATCAAACCTATAACGCATGTCCTATCATAGTTCTATTCAATTTAATATCTTTTAATATAAGATTAAATTTAATAGGCACATCAATCATAGCTATATTTTCAACAAAAAACATGTAACACAAAATTTCGCTTTGAATATGCTAAGTCAACTCATATATCACCAAAGTGGAACAATAATACTTTTGCACAAAATTTCGCTTAGAAAATACTATTTAGTAATCAAAAAGCCAGTTTCCACTAATTTTTCTCTTCTCTTTAGAGGAGCAGGCAAAAGCTAATCAAGCATTCTTCCATTGGTACTCTTTTTTGGTAAGCTTATACTACTGTTCATTCAAAAAAATTTGTTTATATTGTCATATTTCTCTTTTATTTGTGCAATATATCCACGAGATCAGCCTCCAAATCTGACATTCAAAACAAAATTCTTTTTTAGATCAGCAAACTTCGCCAATAAACATTTTTTGTGCTGCTCACCCTTTGCTTCTGACTTTCAAACAAACACGTGCAATCAAGTCTCGAAAGGGATAAGAAGGAAATCCTCAATTTTTATATCACATTGGGTATATACAAGTTTTCCAAAAAAGTCATGTTTATTTAATGGAAAGGTGATAGGAACCAGATTAAAATAGAATGCGAAGGTGCTAGCCGTAGAGCCTTGAACGTAATTGAATAAATTAGGCAGCATAATACAGTTAGAATTTGCATCTCTTCTGTCCATCATTTGCATAGCATCTAGATCTGCTAGGATTTTTTATGCATTTTGTATGCCTTTTTGATTATGTGATTGAATCATGCTTCATAGAGTTGAATCAATTTACATTCCGGAAGAAAAGAACTAGAGTCTATTATAAAAATTCCTAAATCCTAATCTAATTTTATTTGTTTCAGTATTCCCTACGTCACCAACCTTCACAATACCTCTGGAAATTTATTATCCAAGTTGCACATTATTATTCTTTAAAAAAGCAAAGTTGTCCTATTCTTCAAAATTGGGCAAGAATTGCCACTTATATGCTCAAATCCTGAGAGCAACCAAAGAATCCCAATAGTTCGTCCTAACCTGCCTTCACTAACGTAGTCTCCTCACCTTCCAGTCCCTTACATGCTCTAAATTTTCTAATTAAAGCATAAGTTTTCTCCAAGTTCACAATATCCCTGGTTAACAATGCCAAATTGGAATTAATTATCATTTTAATTAGGGTAATTTACACCCAGGTCCCTGAGTAACGCACAGGTCCACATTATAACATCGGGATCCTTGAATTTTAATAAATTATCAAATGGAACTTTTTTATTTTTTATTATTAAAATTTTTTAAAATTACCATTATACCCCTCCCCCTCTCTCTCTCCTCCCGATCCCCGCGCAAGCGTGAGGCCGCGCGGCCCGCCGTGCTCACGGATCGAGAGGAGAGAGGGGGGCGGATATAATGGTAATTTTAAAAAAAATAATAATAAAAAAAAAATAAAAAAGAACCCATTTGATAATTTATTAAAACTCAGGGACCCTGATGTTATAATTTTAAAAATGTGAACCTGCACGCTATTAAGCGTTAAACTCAGGGACCTGGGTTTACCCTTTTAATTATTCAATGTTTGGCTCTAACTTGAAAGAACCAAGAGCTTATTGGAGAGAATTTATTGTTGAATTTAATTCTAATAGATCCCAATTTAATTACTAAAATACTAAATATGATTACAACAACAACAAACTAAGCCTTTATCCCATTAGGTGGGATCGGCTACATAAATTCTTTATTTTTATTGCACTCTATCAAATAACAAATCTTCATTTAACTCTAAATATATAAGATCATTCTTTATAGTTTCTTGTCATGTCTTTTTTTACCTTCATCTTTCTCTTTTTATATGGGCAAGATCCACTAATCCAACTTTCCTTACTGGAGCTTCTATCGGATTATGATTTATATATCCAAATCATCTAAGTCGATTTTCTTTGAGCTTATCTTCAATTGAGGCACTTCATCCTCTCGTGAATATACTGATTTCTCATCTTATCCTTTCATGTATGCCAGCTTATCCACCTTAGCATCCTAATTTTTGTAACACTTATTTTATTTGTGTATTTTTGCTTTATAGGCCAGCATTTAATACCATATAATATTATTAGCTTTACAATTATTTTATAAAATTTACCTTCAAGTCAGAAAAAAATTTCTAACATACAATACACTAAATATATTTCTCCACTTTATCCATCCTGCTAATAATATCACTATTTCACCATTATTCTATATGATTGATCCAAAATATCTAAACTATTCGCTCTTCCTGATAACTTGATCATCATTTGTCATCTCCTTACTACATGTGCTTCTTTTTTGACTAAAACACTAAATATGATTAATTAAAATTAATCGCCTACCTAACCTAACTCAGTGAATTCTCATTTATCGTCAATCCTATTCAATTTGAATTTAAAATTAGTTTAATTTGTAAGATTTAAAATTTTTTATTATCATATAATTAATTCTTAAACTACTAGGCTTAATTGAGATAATTTATCGTTAAAACTGCTAATCTCAAATCTACATTTTATATCCGCTTTTATCCTGCATCAGCAATTAACCCTTAATCATATATTGGCATAGCTATGCACATGGCCTTGTTCCATAAAATTCTACATCATAACATATATAAAGCGAGGCAAGCATGCCATACATGGCACTACATTGAACGACAATAGTTCTTTTTCCTTCAAAGAAGCACTGTGAATCATGACAACAAATTTATGACACTAATATTTCAAGTTGACCACCTTAAAAATCAACGAAGTCCAACTAAGACTTAAAACTCGCCTAACTTGCATGGAAAGGAACTAGATAGGTTATAATGTTGTAAGTCAAATAATGTTTAGAAGGGCTACCAATGAATCTAGATTAAGTGACTTTTACCCAACTCGAACTAGAAGTATATTAATAAATTCTAGATAAGCGTATGACTTCATATAACAACTAGTCGCTCACAATAACAAAAGCCACATTCATTTGGTCTTCAAAACAAACTTTTCACTGATAATGTTTCATTGAGTCATTCATTTAGGTTTGGATTTTTACTGTCTTTTGATTGTTGTATAACACTTGTTTGACTGTTTGTCAGATTTTTCACCTTCATTTTATAATTAAATTAAATTTTTTCTTCTTTTTTTCCTCTTCTATCTTCCATCATGTTTCCCTCACAACCTTTGTGATTGTCTTAATACAAAATATAAAAAGAAGATAAGAAGGGCAAGACACAAGGTCAAACAAATTGATACCTAATTCAAAATGGCATGCACCTTGGCATTCCATCAAAGCAAGTATGGCCTTCAAGCCCAAAATTGTAATGGTAGCATCTACACGTCAAACTAAAGCTGTCCTCCATCACTAAAATATCACGAGCTCAGATAGACCAACTACAAATCATACAGCACTTCAGTTGTGACATGCAATAGCTTTTTTGGCAATTGAAAAAATATATATATTTACTTTTAGAAAAAACCAACTTTTCGAGAAGTCAATATGTATTCAAGAAATCATGATTGGCATCTTAGATGATAACATTTAGCTAAATGGTCATAATTACGTAGAAGATAGTGTACATGCATTGTCCACATGATCTTGAAGAAAGAGTCAATAATGTTGCGAGAATAGATCCTCCCATCCTGCTAGACCTCCAAATACCTCAAGACCACTTTCCTTAGTAATGGGAATATGTAAGAGAAGGATGATCACAGAACAAAAAACGAGATGGTTATAAAGGAAGAGTGCAATAGATGTAAGATAATAGGATGGCCCACAAGTTGAAGAAAAGATTTCATAAGATTGCTATCCTACTAATTTTTGACATATGGAAGTGAGTGCTGGGCAGTTAAAAGGTAAAATATCCATAAGATTACTGCACTAGAGATGCAAATATTCCAATAGACAAGAAATCATACCATAGCTGGCTAATAAAAATAACTATATCAAAGAGAGAGTGAACAAAGCACCTCCAGAGGGAAATATGAGATATGAGATGTTTAAGATAATTTGATCATGTCTATCATCAACTTCTAAGGCCCTCAACATAAACGAAGTGAAAGACCTAAAAAGACTTGCATAAGATAAATAGGAATGGCCTTGATTCCTAACATGGCTTCATTTGGTTGGAATATGTCTCAAGAATATTTTAAATTTTTTTGAGATATAGAGAGAAAGAATATTATTTTAATATTATGGTGAAATAAAGTATTTAATTATTAAAAATTATATTAGATGTGAAATAAAATTAATTTTTTATTGAAATATATGTAAGATATCAAATAAAGTTAATTCTTAAGGTTGAGATCCAACTAAAAAGTAAAATAAAGTTAATATTTAATATTTAAATTTATGTATGAAATAAATATAAAATATTAATAGAAGTGAAAAAATATATATATTGATGGAAATGTTTTTAAAAAAGGTTAGAGCTTTTTTTGACCCGAACCGAAGGAGGCATTAGAGTGTTGTTTCAAATAAGGCCAATAGAAAAGAGAATTCCATGCATAGTTGACCTTGTGACTTGAAATGGTTTATGATACGTGCTTGATTGTTGTCCCTGTCATTTGGAAATATGAACCAAAATCTCGAGGAGAAACATGAATCCATGTAGTCTTTAGTGTTGTATTCAAAACTAAAGCTTTCATCCCTAAAATGGGCATTTGATTAATCCAATTTCACAAAATTCAAAGTGATTTTTGCACCACTTTCTAACACATCTATAAGTAAGAAAAGAAAAATAATTGTGGTAATTTGTATGGATCTTGAAGAAAAAATAAGTTGAGCCAACAAGAACATTAGTCATCTAAAAAGGCATTATCATAAAATAAAGGGAATACCATCCCACAAGCATTGTTGCTTACAAAAAGTTGGGAATTAAACCACAAGTGGCACTGAAATAAAAGAAAATGGATGTTTCATAACCAATTTACATTCAAAAAAATATTTTGCAAGCATGTTATGTTGTGGATCGAATTGGATAAGGAAAGTATCTTTACTAAAAGCTATGCGCCTAATACTAACGGAATCAATCATGCTATTTTGAAAAGAAATATACTGATAAATCTTTACCATTCTAGAGAGAATAATGCCACGCAATAAGAAAAAGATCTTCTGGTGTAGAAGGTGACCAACAACCTTGCAGGCCCACGGGAGATTTGGGTTGATTAATGTAGCCACTGTATCAAGTAAAATACTTGAGGATGTACATCTTGGCGACAGAACGTGATTCTTAAAGCCATTCCTAGGTCCAAAACAAAAAACAGAAAAATTAATAGGATGCAAGTATGTTGCTTGCAAGCACCCAAAAAACTACAAACTTAAGATTAGAGCTGCAATGAAATGTATACTAAACCTAATCACTACAAATTATGTAAGAAGATCCTTAGATATTTCCGAAAGCAAACATTATAGATAAAGAAAGTAAATAGAAAAACTACAAGTCCGTTAAGCACTGTTGTGTACCAAATATATTGACCATGTAGACAAGTAACCACTTCAAAACAAAGATATTTATCTACAAGCAAGATTTTTCACACTAAGCTTTCTTAATAAGGTTCATACCCATCTCTCTTGATTGTCTGACAGACAAATTCTCTTGAAATATTATTTGTTTTCTGCAGAGATATCACCCTTTAAAACCTCTAGCTTTAGTTAATGTTGTTTCTCTTTTTCTCATACTAAATTATCAGTCATTTAAATTCTGATTCCTCTTCTAGACTGTCATTCCAAAGTCAAATGAACAAATACTGGAATCTTATCAACCTCCAGCATTATAGCGTATTAATTCTGAAACCTCCCAAGAAAGGATCCAATTTTGTTTAGATCATTATGGTATATGTACGCACGTTACTTGTTTCCACTCTAATATCATAGGCTCCGGCAATAGCTGTGACATCTCATCTACCAGGAGTTCCTTTTGCTATCCTAAGCTAGGAATGAATCATGTGGTTTTCAGATTGAAAAAGCACCACTATGTAACACTACACAACATTTTATCCTATAAACACTTCGAAAAGCAGAATAGGAATTCAATGCAACCACTCTTGTGACCCTGTCCACATGAATCGACACCAATCATTTCATGCTTCTCCCAAAGACCCATAAGGTGTGATCAAAACATAGCTTCTCCTTGCAAATTGCTTGATGTGTATTATCAGCAAAACAAGTCCGCCAATCAAATTTATAGCCCTTTTTCATTCTACACTGCTTTTCCAACTGACACAGGAATATTATTGTTATGTGCTCAAAAACATCATTTGCGTGCTCTTCTAAGATCTGAGATGTCCAGATATTTTACAAGCTTCCGACTTTTTTAGCTTGACAAGATCTACAACATGTCTTCACTAGAATTATTCACTCTAATATCGAGATTTATAACAAATTATCCATTACCTAAATTTATATTGGCAAATTATTTCACCTTAGGTTACTCCAAACCTTAACCAGCCGTTTTGATAATTTGCATCCATCATCAGTATATATGCACACTAGGCTTTTAAATTGGCATCTCCAACATACAAGTCAATTTTTTCAGAAATTTAAACATCTGGGAGGCTTAGAAATGTTTATATTGGGCTTATATTTAAATGAAAATGGATGTAAGATTTAGTTAAGGAATGGAGAATATATCATTGATCGGCATTGAATGCCTTATTCAAACTTATTCGTCCTAGTCAGTTATCAAGCGTTTTGTAGAAATCAGTAGTTTTACTCAAAATCAGAAATTGAAGCTTGCTTCTTTTTTTTTTATTTGCAAGGTAATTATCATCGAATGTTGCTAAAAGGGTATTGTAATTTCGTTTTGCTGCCATGCATAAATGTATCTTGGTTTAATTTCTTTTTTGGATTGATAAGCTTTAGTAATATTAGAGATAACCCATGAATAGTTGATCCTTATACATACTTTGAGCTTATGCATATTCTGAGCGCAAAATAATGTCAACTCATTCGAAAGAGAAGGGCTTCATGCTGAGCCAGCTCAACTCATAAGTCATAACCCATTTCAGATAACTAAGATCAAGTGGAACGAAAACTATTGCCTCATTTGAAGTTGCCTCAATATCAGCCTAAAATTTAGTCATGGTAATTATTTTACAGAATGATAAACCAGGTAAGAGTTTCCTAAAATTACTTATAAACACCAATAATATAGTCCTCAAGCTTCAGTGGAAGTTAAATGCCACAATATCCACTATATTAAAAAAAAATTCAAAGCGTATTCTACCAATGTTAATCCTCTGGAACAGTAGACTACTAAATGCGCCATACTGTAATTAACTCATAACTACTTAATTCAGCTATTAACAATGGTTTTAGATGATCACCTGAAAAATCAATCTTCAGCCAACTCCATGATAGATTGCAAGTAAGCAGATGATGTTCATGTATACAGGAATGATTCAAGAAATTGCAAGTTTCAGCCATATGCCCCTCTTCAAACATCCTTAATGAATAATTATACAAATAAAAAGCATCTTCATGCATGAATAGGGGCATGCCAACTAAGCGATCAGCGTGATAAAAAGAAATGAGAACGTTTCTACAACAAGGAGCATATGCATTCATCAAGATATACAAAATATTTTACATGAAAAATAGATCAGGTAATTGTCAAGGGGTCAAAGCAGAGAAAACTCAAATAAGAAAGATTAAGAGACGTCATTTCATTTAGGCCCATAATAGATCCATTCTTCAACATAATAGCAACGACATAACAGTTACATTTCCCAGTAATATCAATACGATTAGCAAAACTCCAGTACTTGCCAGTTGGTATGTTCATAGACAATTTCTAGCACATTCCAAGCTTTTGCCATTTTCAGGTGAAAAACAACCTTAAATAGCATCCTAGAGATTTTCGAATTATGAGAAAGCACTCTAAAGGGAGAACTCAATCATCCGTCATACAAAACACCAAAGATAAAAACTCATGAACTATAAAAAGTATAGGTGGAATAAGATTCAAGATAACAAGATTTAACACCAATCAAAAACAAAACAAGAAGCGATATACACGCAGGCTTGATGAACTGAGTCTAAAAAAAACCTCAGTTGGACATGAAGCATATTAGTCACCTGTTTTGGTAGGTAGCCTGCATGCATGCAAGTACAAGCTTTTTGACCCTTGTCTCTACAACAGGTCTTCTCAAAGAGTAATCTGGATCTGAAAAAATACTCACAAGATTCCCTGGAAAAAGCTGAATTAATCAACAATGGGTATATTCATTCCAAAGTATAGAATGATACACAGTAAGAGCCAATCATCAGCCATAGAGTCCTGGAAATACTCTCGGGACAAAATGACATGTTTAATCAGATACTTATACAAGAATTCCATAAATGATGATAATGATTGCCATGAGGATGACAACAGCTATCATTATCATGAAAAAAACCCAAAAGGACCAACAAGCAAAAACTTTGAAGTGTCAGCAGATTGACGTTTTATGCTAATAACAAGCATGTCATAACAGGTCAAATATACTAGAACACTCAGATTTCGACATCTGACAGGTGAGAGTTGATAGCAAAGATGTGACAGAAGACAACTTAAAAAAAAAATCAGGTGCGGCATATATAACAACATCTAAGACGGATCTACATGGTAGTGGAAAAAAATTAAACTGAGCAAGTCAGAGGAAGCACAGTATGCACTAGGTCATTGAAAAAGTTGAAAAACGATTATTATGGTATAAGAGAGGATAATGTTGAACAATCAGGTAGAAGGTACAATCAGAGGTGATCTAAAAAAATAGTTCAAATTTTATGCACCCACAAAACAAACAAATGATCTATCTAGTTTCTAAGAAACCGAAAAGAAGGATTGCGTAAAGCTAACGTCAAGGACTTGCATGACGAAACTCACATAACAGCTTAAAATTGTTTACCAGGAAGTATCATGAATTGTTTAAAACAAAAACAAGGAGCTTGAGATGACAACTTATTCACTTAAGGTATTCATAAATTTAGATTTAGATATTCATGGCACAGATTTGTTGAAACATATACATTGACAGCAATTACACAAAAGTATGGTGACTGTTGTTGAAGATGTTCCATGCATACCATTAAATTTTCCTGTATAAGCTAACGGATTCATGCTCAAACACTATAAAAAATGGACCAGATTAAGTACCAGAACATTGTATGGTTCATGGTCGGACCGGTCAAACTAATCATCGAACTAGTGGATCCGGATAATTGCTATTGTTTTAAAAATTTAAAAAAATAATAATATCCATAAAAATACTAACAAATTTTCAAAATAACAAACGCATTCATCCCATTAATCCATTGTTATCATTAAAGAGTAAATATCACATAACGCAAAAAAACAAGATGATAAATAAGTATATTTACAAGAAGGTTGAAGTGGTCTCAATTAAAAATAAGCTTAGAGAGCCGACTTAGATGATTTGGACGTATAAATCGTAGGTCAATAGAAGCTCCAGTAAAGAAAGTTGGACTATTAGATCTTGCACGTGTAAAAGGAGAAAAAGAAAAGCCAAAAAAGAACAAAAAATCATAAGAAATGATCTTACATATTTAAAGCTAAAAGAGAATTTATTATTTGATAAAATGCAATAAAAATAAAATATTCTTGTAGCCAACCCTACCTAATGGGATAAAAGCTTGATTTGTTATTGTTTGTTGTTGTTGTAATGTGAAATAAAATTATTTTATTATTGAGAATTGTGTTAGATGTGAAATAAATTTGATTTTTTTATGATTATTGTTGTTGTTGTTGTTGGACTCATTTTAACAAGTTGTAATATTGTACCATGGACTTTATTGTGTTTAGATTTAAACTCTGACCTCATACCATGATTTGAGCTTGACATATAAATTGAGTAATTTGAATAACTAATACAATGACTTAAATTTTGTTGTGTGAACTCCTAAATTACTTTAAGTTGAAAAGTTTACCATACTTTTAAAATCAATTATCTTGAGCTATAGTTAGTAATATAGTTATGTAAATCTTTGTCATGGCACCTCAATTGTCATTAACTCGATAGTTATAGAGTAAATCCGAATTACCGGTAGCTAGAAAGATTAAATAAAATAAAAACTCCAGCTACATTTTAAACACTAAAATGTCCAAGAAAAAAGGGAAACAACCATTTCAAGATAGCTCCATCGGCTCTAACTTATACTTTTTGAATGTTATTCAATATAATCAAGACTTACAAGAAAGAAAATAAAAGTAACCCCAAAAATGGTTAACGCAATTTCCTAATCATACCACCACTATGAACAAACTGAAGAAGTAATCGGCATGCCTCCAATAAAATAGCAACATCACCACTGTTTCTCGCAGAGAAGAAAAGTAGCAGTTGGGGAAGAAACTCTGAATCAGCACCAAAAGAATGCCTGATTCCACAAAGACAAATTTAACAGAGTTAGTAAAACTTAATTGTAGTTTTCTTGCAATTTGCACGACGACTAAAAATTACTCAGGTAATATCAATTAACAAAAGTTGAGCAACATAAGTAATTGCACTTGGCAGGTTAATATAAAACATCAGCCAAACCTACTGATCAGCATTCTGACAGCGATCCCCAAAGGTGCGGCAAAAATCTTCACGTATCCTTGATCTTTCCAATTTAGCAACCCTCCTTCCTCTGAAATATTTCTGCAGATAACATGTTATCAAGATTCATGTATCATAACAGAAATAGGAAACAAACAGCCAAAGAAGAAACAAGAAAGGGAGCTTTAGCAAAGAGTGTTATCAAACAAAAAAGGATGAGGAAATGCAACAAAGTACATTTGCTTTTAAGCAATAAAATTCTTCATACAAGCTACATGCACAAATTTAGGAATGTTTCTTACAAGAAAAACTCAGCTTTAAGTATAGCACAAGCGTGAAGCAGTAAAGGGTCCATTTATCCCAATGAAATTTAAATCCTGACAGAAATTTTCCAGCATCCTGGGAATTCATTATAACTTTTTTAATTTAACATAGTTTGAAATTTTAATGTAATTCTTTAAATTGGCCAATTCTATATTATGTTGGGAGCTTTTAGGGAAGCTTGAGAGGTTTATTTTTTATGAGATTAAGCCTATAAAAAGGTATCAAGTTTGTCATTGTTTGATAGCTTATGGCGTATGCGAGTCGGGAGAAATGCAAAGGTGATTTTCCAAAGGCATCGATTGATTAAATTTCTCACCAACAAGAAAGGACATCAGTTCAAAATTACGAAATAACCTCATTATTATAAACAATAAAACTGCACGCATCAACCCTTTGTAGCCCCATGAAGCTGGGAGATGTGAGCATGTGTATGCTATAAAAAATCTGAGTCCTTGCCTCATGGTTAGGTTTCCCTTAGTCATAGACCTCCCTGAAAAGGTTGATGATTCAGCCTATTAATATAAAAAAATGTACCTTCCCTCCAATCTTTTAAAGCTTTTAGCACAATGTTCCACAAATAATCATAATCTTGCAATTGTATCCTTACTAATTCATTGCCAGATTTGTTGGCTCTCTCCTTTGTTGGACATTCCAATTATTCTATTTCCCCAGGAAAATTACCACTTCACAATTTACATTTTCTTCCAATGTTCCTAAGTAGGGAAAGCCTTCATCTACTCCTTGTTTTATTCAGTTTACAATAATACTAATGAGGTAGAACAATATTATGACAGGTATGAGATCTAATGATACAAAATGATAAGCAAAATAGAAGTAAATATAAACCCAAAAACTATATGCAAATGCAACCAAGGTAAAGGTAATATTTCCAAGAACTAGCTGGATAGGAGGGTTCACTTTAATCAAAATCTCTATCAACAGAGTTGCCTCAGTTGTCCTGGTCCATGATCATTTACTAGATACAATTTCAAATATTCCATAACATTCCATGATTTCAAATTAATTTTTACATTCTTCTTTCTAAAATTAAGGTGTCTTCAGTTAGCTTACATTAGAATTTCTCAACTTAATGGCCAAGAAATAAAATATATTGCATGTGTTTTTATTTATGTAGTCCAAAGAAAAAATAAACAAACAATTATTTTGAGATAGCATCCTATGTCATGAAAGCTACAGAGCTAGTTAACCACAGTTGAATTGAATGCCTCACAAAAAAACATAATGTTAAAATATTTTTATTAGACAAATAGTCCTCTAATAGTGTTGGACTAGTTTAATTGTCTTTTCTCTATTCCTATGGAATTTTACTCATCCTTAGTAAGGGTCCTCTCCAGCAATACAAATAGCCCTCTCTTATTGCATGGCTAACTTCTATTCTTTTGCTCCTGTTTGTTGCTATAATCAGAAGTGGTTGATGTTATAGATGAATGCAAGTATGTTTTTCTCTATGGAAACATCACCAAAGTTGTGTTTATGGAGCAACCTCCAGGGTATGTTGCACAGGGGAAGACTCATATTTGCAAACTTCAGAAAGTTATATATATCCCTAAACAAGGCCAATCTAGTTCGAAAATTTTAGCGAAGTGACTTCTCAAATTGGTCCCAAAAGTAGTTCTGTCAACCACGCTATCTTTATTCGAACACACTCAAGCTACATAAGTAATCTTGTTGTATATATGTGGATGACATTCTGCTGACTAGGAGTGATTAAGCTAATATTTTTGAAATCAAGACTTATTTTGATCTTCAATTTATTACCAAGAATTTACGCCACATTAAGTATTTCCTTAAAATTGAGATTGCTTATGGTAAATAAGAGTTGTTATGTCTCACAGAAAGTATGCTACTGTTCAGCTTGAATAAAATTAGCTTCTTGATTATAAACCTATCAATGCTCCTATGATCACCACTCATATCTCAAAACTTTTACGAAACATGATATTTCTTTTATTGTTGTAGTTATTAACCAACATATGCAAAATTATTTTTATATTATGAGGTGAAATAAAATTATTTAATTATCGAGAATTATGTTAAATGTCAAATGAAGTTAATTTTTTATTGAAATATATATAGAATGTTAAAAAAAATTGATTTTCAAGATTGGAGATATGATATAAAATTAATTTTTAATATTTAAATTTATGTATTATGTGAAATAAATATAAAATATTAGTGAAAGTGTTTTTAGAAAGTTTGGAGCCTTTTTAGGCTCCAAACAAACGAAACCTGAGAATAATTTTGGGAGAGTTGAAAGAATTTAAGAATACGAAAATAGCAAGCTTGCGCAATGCTAATGCTGACAAGAAAATCGCACAGGTAGAACACGGATAAAGTCCGTAAAAGAAGTTTTTCCTAGACCTATAAATAGATTGAGATACATGACCGTCAATATACTGATAAAAAAATCAAGCCTTCTCCAAAAATTCATACGACTTCACCAAACCATGGCATTGCCACGTCCTGCAGAGAGACTTTCCCGCAATAGATCGCGAGCTGACCTGGATTTTGATGGCAGCATAAGTCTGCTGCCGAAGAGCCAGCCGCCGCTTCCGTTCCACCCGCGCCTGTTCGAGAAGAACCTGCCGGTCCCTCTCCTTCGAGCTACGTCCCCCTAGGTCGACTCTCCTGCGGGAGGTAGGGTCCCCGGTGAAGAACATCCTTGGATCGAACCAGCGAATTCACAACAGAAACAACCGTGAAACTAGGTTACGAACGGCCGCAGCAGGCGATCTAAGGGAACCCCCAAAAAAGGCCGACGGTGAGAATACAGAAAAGGATCAAGAAGCGATGGGTAGTGGGGACGAGAAATGGGCTGAGAGATGGAGGATGCGAGGAATTTCTGGTGATCAACCCCGCTCTCTAGGCACAGGTAACAGCGGTGCAGTCAAGAGACGGGAAACAGCGTTAATTACATTCAAGTCCCTGAGTCACAATAATATTTAAATTATGAGTGAAATATGTAAATATTATAAAATAAAATATTATATATGCAAATGACTTAGCTCATATCTTATTTGGTTTAGGTTCTATTTAGCGCGAAAATTAAAATCAGAATCAAAATAGTATTAATTTAAAAAACAACAATAATAATAAATAATTTTTTTTAATAAATTTATACAAATTTAATATAAAAAATAATATTTTATTTTACATACTCAATAATTTTTAATAAAAATATTAATTTTATTTCACATCCTAAACCAAAATACCAGAAAAATCTATTATTTTAGTTTAGGATGTGAAATAAAGTTGATATTTTTAAAAATTATTGAGTATGTGAAATAAAAAAAAATTATATTAAAATTTATATAAAATAATTAAAAAAAATTATTTATTATTATTTAAACTAGTATTATTTTGGTCCTTGCGTCAAACAGGCCCTTAAGCATCATTGTAGAAATTAAATCAAACTAAAAGTTGGTGCATTCTATGATTCATAATCAGATCAGTCATACTGTTTATCAATTCGGTTAAATAGGTAAATCACTTCTCTTCTAAAAAATTTCATTTAAACAATGACAATGTTATTTGCAAAGAATGTTAATAAATATTTAAAATAACAAACTTATTTATTTTATTAATTTATTATCATCATTAATGAGTAAATATATATTTTAATAATGATTTAATTCAGTTTTATTTGCAATATGATTTTAGTGCCAAGTCAGACTAATTTATCTTCTGGTTTATGATCTATATTAATTTTAATGTAGACTAAAATTAACTACATAGATCACAATATATAGAAATTTTAATATTATATTAATAATATTTTAAATTTTACATAAAATTTAATATTAAAATTAATTTTATTTAACATTCTATGTATATATTTTAAAAAAAAATATTTATATCAAATATTTTATAATTTTCAAAATTCACATCATTAACATTTCAAAGAGAAAATTCACATCTATAATAACTATCCAAAAACAAATAACAACTAAAAGTTTGTGTTTCTTTTTTATTTGCTAGTCTTTTAGAGAATATTAGATTGATTTTAATATGGAGATCAAGGTTTTAAAATGAGATTCAATGGTTTCCGTAGTTTTATATCACTTTCAATAAAAATCGAATCAAAAATCTACTGAATTTTTAATTTAATCTAAACTCAGCAACTTCAAAAATTTCAGTTGAAACTCAGCTAAAACTCTATTGAAATTTATTTTTCTCCAAAAAAATTAATATTCAGTTCTTATTATTAATAAATTTAATTTTAAATTTATAATATTTAAATAATTTATAGAAAAAATCGAAACTATTAAAATTAATATTTTCATCTTATTATGAAAACTAAAACTCAAACCAAATCCTAGTTTTGCAAAAGGAGAAATATAATATTTTTTTATATTTTTTTATATCTCGGTGACTCATAAAATTTGAAATTTAACAAACACCATGAACACATAAGAACTTCAATTAAATTCTTGAAGCAAAAAATATGATTAATCTCACAAGTATGTAAGGGTATAAATGTCGAGAAAAAAATTATTAAAGATTGGGCAACCAACGTATATTTTGATGTCTAAAACAAAAAAAAAATAGACAATTTCATCAAAATTTTTAAGATAAACTTTAATTTTACATAAATTCATAAAAAAAAAATATATTATTTTAATTTTTAAGGCTCAAAATTTTTTAAAGATTATTTTTTATAGATTTTATTAAATTTGACTACTAAAATACTATTTTAATAAATTAAAAATATATATTTAAATGTTAAAAATATACTTAATTATTTCTAAATGTTATTGTAATATCAATTTTTTTATTCTCTGTATCTTAATATGTAGTTATAATTTTTATTATATATATATATATATTATATTTATAATTTTTTAGAATAACAGCTTAACGGTTAATTCTAATAAAATTTATCAAAAAAATTTAAATGAAAAAAAAGGCGGGTGTATTCCAATGACACATTTTTTATTTTTGTGAACATTAAATCAAAAATTTACCTCACTAAGCCGGATCGAATTACCCTAATATGAAAAGAAAGAGAAAAATGGATACCAAAGTTAGAGTGTAAGCTATTTTTGTCATTGTGATTATAATTATTAATGCAAAAAATATGTCAAAATAGAATAAAATAAGACAATTTTTATGTAAAAATTTAAGTATTTGAGAGAAAAATCACGATACTTTTTAGGTGATTTAAATCCACTAATTGAATCTCTTCTCTTACAAAGCTTGAAAGTATCTAAATGAAGGCCGAATAAGAAAATAGATATAAGAGAGAAGGAGAGAGAGAGATAACATAATAGGTACAGTCTGTCACGTCTGACATTTATTCCTATAAAGAACGATTAGGCATTGGACCCTCATGTCGTCTTAAATGCTGAGTTGATATTGTAGTACAGATTGTACGAACCCACCCGCCCGACCTGTTTTGCTCCAGTTTTGTGATTTAACCACAAATTTATCCATATAAAATACCAATGATTATTTAATATCAAAAAATAATATTTATAGGTAAATTAAAATATTATAAAATTTTACATATTATTTTTTTGAATAATTAAGTAATATTTGAACCATTGTAGCCTCAAAACTAATTGAACTCCTAATCTTGGTATAGATATAGAGAAATTAAGAAGAAGAGATTCACAGATACTCAATATGGGGATCAAAGAAGAAGACCTGCCTTAGTTGAGTCTTCTCAAAGGCCTCAATTCCTTTCTCCTGAAGAAAACCCATGGCACCAAAATCATAATTAGGTCAACACAAGGATTTAGTTCAACAAAGAGGAAAACCTGCCTTGAGAGATTGGACAAAATAATCATAATTGGCAAAGGAGAAGAGGATGGGTGGCTGCGGGAGAGGGCCCTTGGGTCGGCGACAGTGGTTTCTGAAGCTTCGACTTGAGATCCTACTCGATGAGATGGGGGGGAAAGTCCGATGGAAGGCAGAGCCAGATCACCTCGATATCGCATTGAGCAAGGAGGTGAGCTGCGAGCAGCAAGAATTCAATGGGATCAGCGTCGACAGTCAATAGGCAGGGGACGAGCTCGAGCTTTGTGCGATGTCGCATGATGCTAGCGATCTGCGATGTTAGGTTTAGGATTTTAGAGAAAAGAGATATCGTGATTCGCGTCCAGGCCTGTCGGGTCGTCGATCCCCGGGTTACTATTTTTAGAGGAAAGAGATATCGTTTAGGATGGCCCGGGACATTGGCCCAGCCTTTAGGCCTGTTTAACACAAGAATTAAAACAAAATTAAAACAGAACTAAAATGGTACTAATTTAAAAATAATAATAATAAATAAATATTTTAAATTATTTTACATAAATTTAAATATAAAAAATAATATTTTATTTAATATACTCAACAATTTAAAATAAAAATATCAACTTTATTTCACATTCTAGACCAAAATATTCA
>JAEMOT010000837.1:295756-322889 GCA_019297695.1 Apostasia ramifera
ATATTTATTATTATTATTACTATTTTTTAAACTAGTACTATTTTGGTCCTCGCGCCAAACAGGGCCTTAAGGATACTGCTTTTATTTTTATTTGAGTATTAAATTTTTTAAATTTTTTAGTTACATTAAGTTAAGTACGGGATAAGACGGATATGATTGACTCATATCTGAATCTTTTTCATTTCATAACCGGGGGGACAAATCACAAATAAAATTTGAGTACTCATATTTATTCTATTAGAGGCAAATCAGGCCAATTTAATCAAATACGAGTACAACTTATTATTCACCAGAAAAATAAACAAAACAAAACAAAAATTCTGCCAGCCCAAACTGGAACATGGGCCTCTGAAAGACTGAAACGTTACGCCAACAAGAATAATAATAATAATAATTATTATTATTATTATTGTTATTATTATTGATATTGGAATAATTAAATTTGAATTTGGTATTTTTGGCGTTGTTTGTTTCATGGCAAAAGAATATCAGGTATAATATTTATTTTTAAAAAAAAATGTAAAAATTACATAAATGTTATTTAAATTATTCTATCTTAAATGTTGGACACTAAAATCTTTGAATTTTCATATCAACTATTAAATTCTTATGAATATTATAATTGGCATAATCTCAACCTTATAGAATTTTTTATTATATTTATACATATATATATTCAAAGTATATACATTTTATACGACTATTATTTATCTATTCATGTATTTATTCATTTATATATTTTTAAATATATAATTGCAAGTTATTAGATTTAAATCCCATATTGAAAGTTCGATATTTTATTGTAAGTTTATATAAATTTTAAAGTATTCGTAGTTATGAGCTAATTTTGGAAGTGCATTTTTTCAATGTTCATATTAATTAGTATCAAAGCCATTCACAATTGAACAGCACCGATGATTAGTTAGCGTTAGCACAAAGTCAAGTGCCAACTAACATATGTGGTAGAATCGCAGAGAATGTCTTAATTTTTCTTATAATATTTTTTAGAGGTAATTTCATTTAGGTCCTTGAGATTTACTCGACTTGCCACACATATCTATAATTTTGAAAAAACATGTCAGACAGGTCCCCAAAACTTACTGAATAGGTCTTTGTGGCCCTTAATATTTATAAAAAGCCTCCAATAAGATCTAATTAAACATATTCATTTAAACATTCCGTTAAATCAAAATTTTAATTAAGAAATTATTTTTTATGTGAAATTACAATTGTACCCCTGGTCCTCGCACGTGCAGGGCCCCGGCGCACGCGCGGGCATCCGCAGGCATCCGCGCGCTGGCGCCCTGCGCGCACGGCCTCGCACTGCGGCGACGCGTGCGTGGACTCCCACGCACTACAGTGACCCGCGCGTGGACGCCTGGACACGCAACCGTCTGCGCACAGACGCCGACACGGCGGGCAGCCGGAGATTGAAAATATGGAAGAATAAAAAGGGGTATTTCGTAATCTTAACAGCGTCTAACGGATACCATCACAGAAGAATCACAATGACCTATATAGTAAGTTTTGGGACCTGTCTCACATATTTTTAAAATTATGGACTTGCGTGGCAAGTCGAGTAAATCTCAGGGACCTAAGTGGAATACCCTTATTTTTTATTTTTTATTTTGCTAGAATGTTGATTAATTTCTAGATAATCCTCTGCTCTCTATTTTTTTAATAAATATTAATACTCTTTTAATATTATGATTATCTTCTCTAATTAAATTAATGCAAATCAGCTGCATATTTCCAATGTGAGCTACGTTTAAATCCCATTTGGAGGTTCCTTAAATACATTTGGAGAGATATGCAGGAAGGAGTAGTATTTTTTTTTTTTTTGAACAAAGAACAGTATTTTGTCCGCTGAAAAATAAAGTATACACTTTATGGGGAAAAAACTCATAAATTTAATAAAAATATCAAATTCTAAGTTTTATTAAATAAAAAGAAAGAATTATTTTAATATCATCAAACATTATATAATAAATTATTTTATTATTAAAATTATATTTGATGTAAAATAAATTTAATTTATTTATTAAAGTATTTGTATGATATGAAAAAAAGTTATTTTTGAAAGTTAAAATTTATAAAATTTGTGAAATAAAATAATTTTTAATAATTTAATTTATATATAAATATAAAATACTGATGAATGTATTTCTAAAATAATTTAAAGAATTTTTAGGCCAAACAAAAATATGTATTTTATATTTAAATTTTTAAAAAAATGCGCAATGATATAGTTATTGGGATCACAGTTTTAAATTTTAATTTCATTTCGATTTTGCTAGTAAATTGAAAGTGTCGTTTTTCATAATTTTGATAGATTTAATAGTTTAATCATAATACATGTCATGTTTTATATTTTTGACTCAAAATTATAGATTATAAAATTTTAAAAAAAATATATATATATAAGAGTTTCTATCAAAAACAGCAAATATCAAATTAATTTTTGCAGATACTAATCAACTAAGGATATTCTTAAAATTAAGTTTGGGATGCAAACCGAAATTTGCTCCAACATATTCTTGAAAAGATTCAATTAGGACAAGTACTGCGATTCCTTTCACTTAAAAAATTATTGAATTTGATCAATTGGAGAGAAATACGTAAGTTACGGGACTCCACTTCATGCAGATATTGCAAAACAACATTAAATTACTGAACAGTTTAATGGACTATTCAATTAGCTAATTAAATGACTTGATTGATTGACAAGACAGTCTAGTTTATCAATCGAATCATTCGTTCGTTCTAATTAGACCGTCCAATTAGTCATCAGATAAATAAATATTAAATTAAATATTTATTAAAAAATAAATATTTATGAGAGAAAATATAATTATATGTGAATATTTATTATTTCAAATAAATATTTATCTAATCTCAAATTGTTTTTATTTTTTAAATACCAGACAGTTCTGCGACAAGCCGGGCCGCTCGCCTGCGTGGCTACCCGATAATTATTTTTCCACGCACTACCATGAGCTTTTGCTGCTCCGCTTCCTCATCAATGTCCATCGTCCTCACAAACACCCCCCAGATCTCATCTCCTCCCCTGTTTCCCTTTACCCTCTTCGAGACTCATGCGGTGTACACTGCACACTTATTACCTTCCGCTACTCTTGATCCCGATCCTGGCTCTCATCGTTCCTCCTCGTTAAGCATCGACATGTCTTCATCAGCGGCGATTCCAGCGGCATCGGCCTCGCGCTGGCACGCCAGGCCGCCGCTTAAGGCGCCCGCGTGCCCATCGTCGCTCGCAGCTTCAGGCGCCTCAAGGAGGCGCACGATGCCATCCGCCTCGCCACTGGCGTGGAGCGCTGGAGCTTGAATGCAGGAGGTAGAGGAGGCCAAGTTTATGGTGGCTGTCAATTTAATGGGTACCTTCCATCTCATCAAGGCCGCCCTTCCGGCCATGAAACGGAAGGTTAGGAGACTGGCCTCCCGACCTCCATTGTCCTCCCAAACTGGACAGGTTTGTTCCTTCTCTTTCCATTCTGTTTTCTTGTCTTGCAGCAATGTACTTCAAACTATTGCATTTTTCAATCAATCTACATCTAGTTTGTTATATATTCGATCATATTTCAAGTAAAGTTACTTCTAATTTCCCTACTCCCATCCTTTCCTCTTATTTGCTTATTAGATTGCAGTACAATGCTAGCAATTAATGCCTAATTAGGAGTTGTGAAATTAAGAATTATGAAAGTTTCTAGAATCCCTTGATCCTTTGATCTTATCAAGGATATTAACTGATCAGTGTCATATGCGTAACTCTGTACCATCATGATGCACTTTGTCCTGCCTAGTGTGTAAATCTTGTTCCCTTTTTAGCATTTATATTTGTTAACCTGCCCTTGTCACCCTCAATCTTAGCCATCCATGTGCCCTCCAAGCCCAACAAATAGGTTTACTCACAGTGAACAAAAGGCTGATGGACAATTGACTGCCATCAACAGAATAGACTTTTCCCAAGGACAGATTCCTCCATCGCGAGCCTACCGGACAAGTTCTCGATCCATCTGCCAAGTACTTCTATCTAGCATAGTGTCACTTAAAGGCGTCACTTATTTTCCATGTTAGTGACGATCATTTTTGGCATATAACCACACTACGGCTATGCGCGTCTTTGGGGGGCTCCTATGACCAATGGGTAGAGTATAGCAGGTGGCGCCTCTTGGCAGATGGGTGATTAGATAACAATAATAAGTCAACGTTTTGCAACTATAAATACCATGCAAAACAAGATTTCAAGGGTCCTTTTTCCCTGCACAGACTAAGCAAAGAAAAAAATAGTATTATATGTCCTACAAATGCTACTTCGGCTTAGGTTGTGTGATTAATGAGGAGACATCAAACAAGCTTGAGCTGTCCTAGAGGTTGGGGTTAATTTTCTCTTGGTTTGAGCTGTCATTTTTGTTGAGGCTAGTTCTGCTTGAGTAGTCATCGGTTCTTGAACTTGAAGCTTTGGTCTCGAGACTCGATTTCAAGGTCGATTCCCAACCTTGGATCCCAATCTCCAACCTTCACCTTTTGGTGTCAAAGTCAAGAAATGGGACCTCGTGCCAAGATACCTATCATGGCTTCTATCACCAAGACTTCATGTCGACTTTTGGAGTTATTTCTCAAGGTACTCATGTTTGGGCTTCAAACTTCATATTGGTCATTAGTTCTGAACAGGGGATCCAATTGGGGTATCTGGTCAACTCTGTTTGAACCACCCTCAGCACAAATGACAATAGCTTTGAGAAAACAAAGAAAATAATTGGTTGTGACTCACTTGTGAGATACAAAATATTTTGCTGGTTGTCCGCAAGGTTCAATCATATCAAACTTCAACGTTTTCTCCAATCTAATGTCAAGCCTCACCAAAATATGCCGATGAGTTGCTACACGTCAATACGTAAAGTGAGGCTTAACACTTCAACATTGAAAAACCAAAATTTAAACGACTCAGCCTTCAAGCACCATTGGTTTTTTCTTGCAAAGATTTTCACATAAATCTTTGGTTCTTATTTTCGTTATCATTCTTTTCTTTCTTGTAGGATTCTGCATGAACAATCATCTCCTTTGCATGAGATAAAAGATCGTCCATCTTCAAACGGCTGAAATTCTTCATCAGCAATATCTAAGCAATTAACACTGGATGACTGAAGTACTCAAAATACTTTTTTTTTTCTAAGTTTTTGATGTAACCATTATATAAATCTCAGAATTTAGAATTTTAATATGCAGAAAGATGTATTGGCATATATGAAGATTTAACCAGTCTGGTTGAGGCTTATTTTTGCCTACAAATAAAATATATTAGTTTATAAATTTAATAAAAAATAAAATTATTTTTAAAATTTATATTAAATGTGAGATAAAATTATTTAAATTTATGATTTTTGTTTGAGGTTCTCAGTGTTTGTGCAAATTTGGAAGAGTTTCTTCATCCACTACTTTAGTGATGAATTGATCTCTTTGAACATTTTAGAAAAACATTTTTGATAAGCCATTTTCACTTCATTCTTATTCCTCTCTCCTTATCTCCAGCATTCTTTTCATTAGATGAAAATTTGAAATGCAAAAGGTCTGATCTAATGGAACTTTTGTCATTCAATCACGCTTTTTTTGTGGTGATATTGACACCAATCGCTTTCAAAATGAATCTTTCATATTTATTTTATGTGTTTTTTTTTTTATAATATTTTATGTGTCTCTTGTTATTTATATTTAAGTCTCCTAAAACTGAATGCATATTTCAATATGCAAATCAAAATATTTTGTTAAGTTATTCAATCGTACCTCATCTTTTGAAGAAATTATTGAGTTTAGATACCTAACCACGTCAAACGCGTATCCACCAAATGCAGAGGTCTATATAGATGAGCTAGCTTTGTTTCAAGATAACATCGCAAACGGTATTAAGTTCTAAGTGGTTGAATGGACTATTCAAACCGTTTAGTTGAGGCTGTTTGGATGGCCAACTAGACCATTCTTTCACTCTAATCAGATCGTCTGTTCGGCTACCAAATAAGCATGCATAGGTAGATATTTGAACAAAAATATAGGCATAATTTAAAAATAGGTATGTATCAAATAGAGAAAATGTGGTTACATGTGATAATTAACATTCCTGATAAATACCACCCTGATCTTAAGCAACACTTTTTTTTCTTGATAAATATTCTACATGTCATTCGGTTTTTATTACATCTGAAATTCTCTAGTCTTTTAGGCCCTGTTTCGTTAGAAGCACATATATCATTTCTCGAAAAATTCTCTTTTCAATAAATGGATGAATAAGCAAGTCCTGAAATGCAAAGATATGTTTCTATGATAATTGGTGCCACTCGTCAAGATTGTTTCTTTCGAGATCTTCCTCATACATGGAACACTTATTTTATTTCGTAGCAATTCTTTATCAAGGTTTTAGTGCCTCGTGCTTAAACCTCTGTTGAGGTTTTCTTTGTCAAGAAATTTCAGACTTTTATCGAAATTTCAATTATTGTTTTTCTATATTGACTTCTTTGAGAAGCTTTTTTAAGAGTTTTCTAAAGAAGGAACACCTTAACATTTATTAAGTATATAGGTTAGGCGTGTGCTAAAATATAAATGTGCATCTTAAATTTAAACATAGGACAGAAATTTTACTCTATCGTATAGTCATATATAAAATAATCAAATTTCATGCACTTTTTAGCCCTGAATTGGCATGTCATTTAGCTTAATGCAATGCTAAAATCGAATTATATATTAAATTGGATGAAAGCATAATTAATCAAATTATTTTTATGATATTTATGTTAAGTAATATCAATAAATCAATTGAATAAATAAGTTTGTTACTAAAAATATTTATTATAACTACTCTTTGATAATAATTATTATATTTTTATTTTTAAAAATAATAATTTATCAATTTGATCAATTCGGTAATGATTCAACCTGTTTACAATATTACTTTTTATATTATTGACGCATTTTTTCTTATTTTGCATATATTCATATTTATTTCCACACAGAATTCGCAATAATAGTTTATATCTAAATTTACGCGCAATAAACTTGTGGGAAAAAAATCTTTCTTTTTTTTATTGAAATAAAAAATAAAAAATCTTTCTGCCATAAAAGAAAATTCCGTTCGCGTCGTCGTTCGCGGCAAAAGTGACACGTGGCAGCAATTTATTGATGGAGGCAACCAATGGCTTCTGAGAAAGAGCGCCTCATGGCCTTTTGTCTTATATGCAAAAAAGGATAATTGACTCCACGTTATCGGTCAGCAAACCCTTATCCCGATATAATATAGCAAATTCGTTTGATCTTGGCGGTCCAAATATAAGCCGACGGCGGAGATCTCGACAAGCGAAAATATCGCGAGAAATTCGGTTGCAGGTTTCGGACACGCGTCACGCTTCTCCGCGTTAGGTTCCGTGGGCGTTGCGCGCACGTGACTATTTCGTGCGAGGCGGCGGATGACGCTATCTGATTTAGGAGGCCCATCGAATCGAATGAATTACCAATATTACCCTCGGATGATCACCGTTGCCTATTGCTATAGGAACTTGTAGGCAATGGCATTTTTGTTAATTTTGTAAATTCTCATGCTAATGTAATTTTCATGACAAAGAAAACAAGTTCTTCTCCTTTTTAAGTATTCCGCCTATAAATTGCCCGGCACCAACCCGAGCACTTTTTCTCTCCGATCCTCGTGAAACAATCTCACAATACCTAACTTTTCCAATATTTGCAAATTATTTTTTTGTTTTGCGGAGAAGACCCTGAGTTTTCTCAATTGGAAACGATTCTTTCCATTTTGGCCCCTCGTGTGATGAATGCGACGAGCGCTATGGGAATGGTCACCGTGAGGCCCTGCTGCCGCCGCCTCCTCCTCGGCTCCGGCCAGACGGTCGGTGCCTTCCGCAAATTACCCTATATCTTCCCGAAATGCCCCCACTTTTGTCCGGTGGCTTCTGCCGCTCCGGGCGATGTCCGTGGGCCTGTGCAGAGTCGGACTCAGAGGCGGGGGCCCGCGCTGGCGAATGCTGTGGCCGGATCCCGGCATGTGGGGACATCCATGGACGCTGCCGCCGGCGGGGAAAAGGCGTTCGAGAGAATCTACATGCAGGGGCTCGCCGGGAAGCCTCTCGTGATCGAGCGGATCGAGCCCGGGCCGCTGCCAGAGGCGGACTCGTCGGTGGCGGCAGAGGGTGGGGAGGCGGAGGTGGCGAGAGGGTCGGAAGAGACGGAGGAGGAGAAGGAGGCGTGGAAGTTGCTGAGGAAGTCGGTGGTGAAGCACTGTGGGAGTCCGGTTGGGACCGTGGCCGCCGACGATCCGTTGACTGGCGGTCATATGCTTAATTACGATCAGGTCTTCATTAGGGATTTCGTTCCCTCGGCACTGGCTTTCCTCCTCAAGGGCGAGACGGAGATTGTCAAGAATTTTCTGCTTCATACTCTGCAGCTTCAGGTAAATGTTATATTAGGAGAAAACAGTCAGAAAAATATCGAAAAATTTACCCTTTGGATCATTTTTTTATCAAATTAACTTGTCGAATTTTCTCTGTCATTGATGGTTGTACATAGGGTTTGATTCATTCTTATTAAATTTGACTTTTTGACGATCTTTAATGTTCAAATTCCTTGATTTTTCAGTTTTTGACTTGCTGATTCGGAATTGACTTTCCTCAAAAGTTTTGCTTTTTCGATCCTTCTATTAAATCGCTTGTCGAATCTCTCTATAATTGATCATTGTGAAAATGGATTTGATTCATCTTTGTTAATTTTGAAGAACTTCAATTCTTTAAAAAAAACTTCTTTTTCAGTTTTAAACGTGCTGAATTTGAAATAACTTCTTTTCTGTACCCAGAGCTGGGAAAAAACTGTTGATTGCTACAGCCCTGGGCAAGGATTGATGCCTGCTAGTTTCAAGGTTAGAACAATGCCTTTAGGTGATGATAAAGAAGCATTTGAGGAGGTTCTTGATCCTGATTTCGGCGATTCGGCTATTGGACGTGTTGCTCCAGTCGACTCCGGTATGCCTTCTATGAAATTCAGAAATTTTTCGCATTCTTTGGATACAAGAAATGATTGGATTCACTGAATTTTGTTCATAGGATTATGGTGGATCATACTGCTGAGAGCATATGGGAAGATCACTGGTGATTATGCGTTGCAGGAAAGGGTAGATGTGCAGACAGGAATCAGACTGATATTGAATTTATGTTTGGCAGATGGGTTTGATATGTTCCCCACCCTGCTAGTTACTGATGGTTCGTGTATGATAGATCGAAGGATGGGTATTCACGGCCATCCTCTTGAAATCCAGGTCTCTAGTGCTCCTTGTTCTTCATTTTTTTTATTATTTGATTGGTGTTCATGTCTTTTTGAATATCGGCACAGTGCTATTTCGATAATGAGTTAGACATGTCCTAGGATTAAGATTGGTTGATTTGTCAGTGTCATACGCTTCATCGTAGAGAAATTTGACTATAGTTTCATGTTGTGTGAATATAGAAAATTTTTGGGCAATAATCTACAAGCTTAAGCTCTTAGGGAAGCTGATAACCGGATATCTCGAGTTCCAGCCTGTTTTCCCAAGTGTCTTTAGAATAAGGTTCCAAAAAAAAAAAAAAAAAGTATATACTGAATTGTGCATGAGGAGGCATGTAAATATATAAAGTATCCCTAGGCCATAATTTACAAGCTTAAGCTCTTAAGCCAGCGGTAAACAGACATCTAACACATAACAGGTCATCATTTGCATTGAATGTTGAATGTTCTCACCATTATGTGAGGACAATTGTTTGAGATGAATAAAAGTATTGTTCTTTAATTATTGTTACAAGCTTCCTTTGCAAATTAATTTCTCAAGTTTGTAAACTTGTAGCATCTGCGAAAATATTTCTATTTTACCTTGAACCAAAGATTTATCTATTACATCAAAGCTCTTTAGTCAAGCAGAACAATTTGCAAAGCATTTATTGTGCATGCTGTGATTTCACTTCATAGGCTTTGTTTTACTCTGCTTTGCGGTGCTCGCGTGAAATGATAGCTGCAAACGAAGGCTCCAAGAGCCTTATTCGTGAGATCAATAATCGACTCAGCGCATTATCGTTTCACATCAGAGAGTACTATTGGATTGACATGAAGAAAATCAATGAGATATATCGGTATAAGACGGAGGAGTACTCCTACGATGCGGCGAACAAGTTCAATATTTACCCTGAACAGATTCCGGCGTGGCTGCTGAACTGGGTTCCAGATGGAGGTGGCTACCTCATTGGAAATGTGCAGCCTGCCCATATGGATTTCAGGTTCTTTCTGCTGGGAAACCTCTGGGCCATTGCCTCATCCTTAACCACACCATTGCAGGCAGAGGGAATTCTCAATCTTATAGAGGATAAATGGAATGATCTTGTGGGTTGTATGCCTCTAAAGATATGTTACCCTGCTTTAGAATACGACGAGTGGCGCATAATCACCGGCAGTGATCCGAAAAATACGTAAGTTTTCATCTTCATTTCTGTTAGTTTCATCTTTTTATGTGACCTACTTCTCAATTTCTTTAGAATCTTGAAGTTGTTATGTCAAGTGGATTCATGTTAGAGGGTGCAACCCTGCACCTCCCTAGTTATCTAAGAAGTTTATAATGTAGTAATATTTTTAACTAATTAATTATAAAGTTTATATTACATTTATTTTTTATTGCATCACTGTTTTCATTGGGCACTTTAAGAAAAATAAAAACACTTGTTAATGTATTTAAAAATTCTTGTTATGCCATTTTCATATGAGTAAAAAAACTCGTGCTACCTTTTAGTAAAACTATCTTTATTAAATTTGTAGCTATAGTTTTTGATCCTCTCATTACAATATATAAATAGACAAGAATATGCTACTTTTATAAATTTTCTAATTTTACAAGAGTTAAAAGACTCTTGTTGTAAATAATTTAATCGATCACCTTAATCTGCAGATGCCAAACTTCTAGGAATGCTACATAAAAGCATTTTTACGAGATGCAAACAGTATCAGACTTCTTCATTTCTTTTTCAAAATTTGAAATTGAAGATTTGTTAATGATATGATAGCAAAACTATACAAAAATTAGATATCTAAAATTGAAAAATTGTTGATCTGACTATGTATGCAATTCTCTTTGCAGCCCTTGGTCATACCATAATGGGGGTTCATGGCCTACTCTTCTATGGCAGGTATTCCCCTTTTTCTTTTTCTTTTATTTTTGTTCTTTTATGCATCTCATTTTTCTTCATACTTGTTGTCCTTCATCAATACTTTGACCAAATATTAAAATGCCATTATTTCTAATAAGAAGTTGGTTTATGATTTCAGCCATAATTACAAAATGCATCTGTTTGATGCTAAGTAGGCTTCCATTTAAGTTGTTTATGATAACTTAGCATAAATATTCTGTAAGTCGTTTGACCCACACAACTTGCAGAATAATAAGTGATGTGACCCAGGCGACTTACGAATTGAACTATTGGATAAGTCGTGTCACACAACTTATGGGTTGAACCTCAGCTGGATTAGCTGTGTGGACTAAGCTATCTACCCAAGTACCGTACATGATTTATGTAAGTCATACACCTAGCACGACTTACAGTTTTTCTATGCCCACTTATCCTAAACAACTTATATGGTAGTTAGAAGCAAATATGGACATTTTGCAATTATGACTGAATAAATGGTGTACCCTTATTTCTTATTAGAAACATTTTGAAAATTTAGCCTTAATACTTGCAATTATTTTAAACCAGCTAATATGATTCTATGAATGACTTCTAATCCTTTCTTCTGCTTTTCCTGATGATTTCCCAGTTCACCTTGGCCTGCATCAAAATGGGTAGGCCTGAGCTAGCCCGAAAGGCAATTATTGTCGCGGAGAAGAGGCTTGCAAAGGACAAATGGCCGGAGTACTACGACACCAGGAGTGGCAGGTTCATCGGAAAACAATCTCGGCTCTACCAGACATGGACAATTGCCGGCTACTTGACCTCTAAAATGCTTCTCGAAAGGCCTGAACTGGCATCCATCCTCACCTGTGAGGAAGATCTTGAGCTGCTTGAGGGATGTTCCTGCAGCCTGAAGAAATCTGCAAGAACCCGCTGCTCCCGACTGGCCGCCAAATCGCAGGTCCTAATATGATTGAATTCGATCAGGATATCGTCAAAATACATCATTCATACACTTGTGTATCATAGAACAAGCGTAAGATTCATTCATCCATGGCGTTCACGGGCTCATGCTCATTGTTTTTAGTTGAGCTGTGGCTTTGGGTACTGATTTCTCATGGATGGCTCATACATTTTTCATTTTTGTAATTTGTATAATCTTTTGATTTATTACTGTATATTTTTTCTTACTCTTGATGTTGAATGCCTATAAAGTGAATATTATATGTTCAGAGATTCTGAACTTTGTGTATTCTGAGGATGGAAGCATCCTTTCCTTATACAAAATTATATGAAATTATTTTTTGCATTATTTTTTAATTGAGCTTGTGAATTGGAAGGTGTTCTCTTGAGTAATAGCTTCAATTTGATTTTTCAAGATATTAGATCTCCTAGTAAGTGTCATTAGAGCTGATAGTTCGATTGAGATTAAGAAGTTAATGCTGGTTAGAGGGTTAGTATTTGGTATGCATGCATTTGATGGGTTAAAATAGCCAATGAGGAGTGGATCCAATGTACAGCGGATTCTTAAGCGAAGAAATTTTTTTTGAAATATGTAAGTGGAGATTTTTGGAGTGCACAAATTCTATATCAAAATAGTTGATTTTATGGAAATCTGGGTGAGCTAAATTTGTCTCTTCACCAGGGTGGCGTCCGACATTGAGATATAAGGCACATAGGAGGCCGCCAAGAGAGCCAAAGGATAGGCTGATACAGTGGTTAGCATCTAGATTGAGGGAAACTCTTCTATAGTCATCACTGACATCCTAAGAGCAACTAGAAGACATACTTCTAGTTATGATTTTTTTGATATTTTTTATATTTCCTGTGGCCGAAGAGGGTGGGGAGTATTCGCCGGGTGATGTCCCATGAGAGGGGAATCACTGGTGTAGAGTGCGACTCCTGACAGGTTTCTAAGCCGAATAATTAGTGCCTAGGATTAGAAGTAAGAAAATTTAGGGACTAAATTATAATTTTTATTGTAGAGATTTAGAAAATAAGAATAGGACTTAAAAAAAAAATTTGAAATTGAACTTAAAGAAATTGGAAAAGTAAATTATAATTTTATCCGATTTAAGATAAAGTGTAATAAAATTTAGGAGACAAAATTATAAGTTTCGAGGAATTAAAGCTAAGATTAATAGAAATTACGGGCCCAAATTATATGTTCATTAAAAGAACATATGTTCTAATACTTTAAAAAACAGGTGATTAAATTATAATTTTTTAAAATCTAAAATTAAAATTAAGAGAAGTTAGGAGATCAAATAATAATATTTTAGGATCTATAATTATGTTTAAAAGAAATTAGAGACTAAATTATAAGTTCAAGAGTAAGAATTAAGACCCAAAATTTGGACTAAAAAAATTGAGGGACTTGTCATTTCTTTTGCAGAAAATTAAGACAAGATTAATAGTTAAAAAGATTGAAAGACCAAATTATAATTTATAGGATTTAAGATGACGTTTAATAAAAATTAGGGGACGAAATTATAAGTTTTTAAGATTTAAAACAGGAGGTTCAAATTATAATTTCTTTAAAAAGCTAGAAGTTTTGATATCTTATAAATTAAGAGATTAAATAATGACTTTTAGGATCTAAGATTGAGATTAAGATAAGGAGATCAAATGATAATTTTTTAGACTTAAGACTATGTTTAAAAGAAATTAGTGACTAAATTTTAAGTTCAATTGTAGGGAATTAAGACTTAAGATTAGGACTATAAAAAATCGATGGACTAAATTGTAAATTTTATTGTAAAAAACTAAAACCTAAGATTAAGATTTAGAGAAATTAAAAGACTAAATTATAATTATATAAGACTTAAGATGAATTTTAATATAAATTAGGGACTAAATTATATCTTTTTATTATGAATTAGAATCCAAGATTAAGATTAAAAAAAATTAAGGCATAGAATTGTAATTTCTTTAAACTTATGATTAAAATTAACACAAATTAATAGATCAAATTACAAATTATTTAAATTAAAAATCAGGACATAAGACTGTCTTAAAACATTAAGAATCAAATTATAATTCCTTTACAAAAATATTAGACCTAAAGTAAAACAGTGAGAAGATAAATGATTAATTGTAATTATCACAAAAGATAAATAATTTGACATATGGCTGTGCATATGAAGAGGGAAGTAAATTTTTAGATGGCAAAATGAACGGTTGAGATTTATGTGCAGAAAGACAAGTTTTTACCTTCAAACATTCTCTCTTTTAATATAACTTTATTTTTGGGCACGTGCGTTGCACATGCAAATTTAAACCTAAAGTTAATATTAATAAAAATTAAGAGACTAAATTATAATTTAAAATAATTAGAAAAGGTTAGAAAAATATTTGTAACTTTATGAAATTTGAGGTAAAGTTTAATAAAAATCAGTAGATCAAATTATTTTTAGTATTTTAAATTAAAATTAAGAGAATTTAAAATATTAAATAATAATTTTTTAGATCTTAAAATTATGTCTAAATAAAATTAGAAACTAAATTATACGTTTTAATTGTAGGAACCAAATGAGTACATAAAATTAAGTTTAATAGTAATTAAAAGATCAATTTATGATCTTTTTGATCTTGGGCTAAGATGAAAAGAAATTGAGAGATTGAAATATAAATGTAATTACAAAGAGTCACAATCTAAGATGAAAATTTAAGAAAAATTGAGTAACAAAATTGACATTTCTTAAGACTTAATACTAAAGCTAATGAAAATCGATAGACCACATTCTAATTTTCAATTTTAAAAAAAGTCAAGATAAGAATAAATTGTAGTTCTTACAAATTAGGAATTTGTAGTCTGACATGCGACTATTTACATAGATGAGAAATAGATGGCTATCTATCATTCATAAAGGGATGAACGGATGGTTATAATTTTTTAAAGCACAAGAACAAAAAGTTTTACTTTAATTGGTGTTAAGAGGAGAACTTAAATTAGTGTCAAGTTTTAATGATGCGTTCGTTGAAGATTGAGTTTGAGCTACCAAATAAAATAATGATTGTGATTTATGAAAAAATAAATGAATGACTAAAATCTTAGATAGCTAATGAACAAAAAATTTTTAAGAAGTAAATGGTTGAGATCTTGCATAACTGAAAGATGACAAATTTTATCTGTCCAAACTCTCACTTTTAATATGGTATAGATATAGATATAGATATAGATATATGATCTGTTTGTTTGGCCAGATAAAAATTAAACTACTTTAATTTTAAACATTTATATCACATTATATATAAAATTTAATATTATATTTCACATCACACACATGATTCAAAATAAAAATTAACTTTATTTCACATTTTATATACATATCAAAATAATAATTAACTTATATCAACACAGCAACTAAATTTATTTCTTATTATTTATAATTTTTAATAAAAAATATCTTTATCTAAATTAAATTTTAATTTTATTAAAATTAAATTTTACAAAGCACATAGATATAAAATTATATTATTTTGAAATAAACATAAAGATAAAATTGGGAAAACATACATTCATTTCTAATTTTAAAAAATTGCATTAATATAGGAATATAAAAAATGTATGCATCTTTAAACATATAGATGTATAGATGTGTAAATATTTTTATCAATTATAAATTGCAAGATAAAAATAAATATTTTTACATGAACACAATTCTATAATACCATTCGTTCCCACTACAGAGCTATTGTTAATATTTTATATTGGAATAAGATGTTAGAGTTAGAAGCTTCCAACATACTTAGATTCTGTTTAAGAATTGGCTAAAATAAATAGCTTATTTTAACTACGGCCAAAATCATCTTAAATTTATTTTAAAAAAAAATTTTAAAAAAATTTATATCTCATTCTACATAAATTTCAACATTAAACAATCACTTTATTTCATATCCAGCACAATTTTAATTATGACTAGCTCACTTTATTTCACATCATATATTTTTTTCTAAAAATTTTCACAAAAAATTTTCAAACTATTTTTTTGCCTCCAACCAAACAGAGCCTTAGGCAATGTACATAAGATATATAATGTTCATGCTCGATAAATATTAGCTCATTAAATTGCTAATCATGTTTTGTATATCTCCTTTTTCGAAATTTAGACTGCAAGTTTTTCTCCTTTCTTAATCCATTGCTTGTATTAATTGGCTTCTCTCCTAGAAGTTTACAATGAATCTAATGTTAATTTTGATGTTTCAAATAACCTTTTGAAAATTCATTATGTTGTAAGTGTTATTGTTGTATTTGAATCCACGCCAGCACATCTGGAATATATACGTGAAAACTTACGTGACAAGAGCTCAAGAGAAATTTGATGATGGACTCATGACAAAAGGCACTCAGTGAACTGCCTTTGACGAACGCCTCATGCCGAACTGCTCGCGCTGTCATGTACAAAACAAAGGCCCTTATACTGCGCGCTTTTAAGAAGTATGACCTATCTGTAGAGTCCGTATGTTCTGTGCAAGCAAAGCTACCATTCCTTTGAAATGACTATTTTAAGAAAAATTTAGGTTATAAAATCTCATTGTAATAAGAAAAAAGAAGCCCCCAGATCCTATCTAACTCTCTCCCTCTCAGACTGTAAGCTAATTATTGTTCATTTTCTTGTAAACACTTAACTCTAATAAAAATTCTTCAAGCTGCTGACAGATTGGTGCAGTAATTTTTCGTCTGGTCAGTTTTTACATAAAAACTCCTTTTTTTATTTTGACACTTTTACTGCATCAACAGTTATCCATATGTAACATGGATCTTATGCAATGAAGAAAAACATGGTTATTATGTTTGTATAGCTTTCATCTTTTGTTTTTGATAATATGGCTTTCAATTTCTACTCTTAATGCAGAGAAATTGGGGTATTTATTGGTAAATAGTTAATTTCAATGAAATTAAAATTAATCATTAATTGTGTGATATTTTTATCTAGAGTTCATATAAAGTTATTATTATGGGGGGTGTGAGAGACATTAAATTTATTAGTTATTTTTTGATATACATATTGTAAAATGAAATAAGATTGTAATATTGATATTTATATATAATGTGATATGTTACAATTTTAATTTGATAAAAAAAAATTAAGTAAATGCATGCCAATATTTATATAATTTTATGTTCAAAAAGAGTCACGGAGAAAATTAAGTAATCTTAATTAATACATTGCTGTAAACTTGTATGATTATTTCATATAAAAAAATTGTCATGATTATTTTGATTCATTTACAAATAAAACTTAATTTTAATGTAATTTATTGTGTTGATATAAAAATTCCCCATAATATAGTTGTACACCATACAGATAAAAATTTAATGAAAATTTATTAATAAAATAATAATGTGTTATTTTCTTCATACGCTGTTATTCCAACCTAATGACATTTGAAAGGTCATTTAATAAAGGGATAATTAACTACGTGCCACATGATTTAGTTTTATTTGCGTCTTACCCATCCATTCTTAGTTAATTACGCTATGCACACTCAAAATATTATAAAATCTTACATACACATATTTTAACTTATTTTTATTATAATGAGTAATCATAATTTTTCAATAACCTAACTATAATTAAATTACAAAAAATCTGAGCCGTTTATCATATTATTTTAAGGATATTTAAATATATTTTGAGTAAAACTCCTAAAATTTTAATGTTTAGGTGGAGGGAAAGGAAGAAGATATCCGCGATGTGAATTGATTTTAGGACAAATCAACGCTTTAGTGTGGTATTGAGGAAGAGAAAAATATATACCATTAAAATTAAAAATATAATTTTAATGATTTATTTACAGAATATTTTTTTTTCAAATAGATTTTGATTAAGTTTTAACTCAAATGTGTGTATGTAAGATTTTATAATGTTTTGAGTGTGCATACTGTAATTAATTAAGAATGGATAGATAAGGCATAAATAAAACTAAATTGTATGATATGTAGGTAATTATTCCAATAATAAATTATTATGATCTTTAATTGTAAATAATTATCATAATTAACTTAAACACAAATTTATGCAATATTTAAAATTATTTTAGACCAGGTAAATTTCTTTTCAAAATATTAGCTAATACAAAATGTTACGTCAAATTAAGAGCTGATTTCAATAAATTAAATGATATTTTTTTCATTTAAAAATATTTTTTTGATCTTCAACATTTTGAAATACAATGCAACAAAAATAGAAATATTAATTATTTTTTTATATTCAATGTTCATACAAATAAAAAAATTTACCAGGAGTTGGCATGCATTTTTAATTTTGCTGAACAGTCCTTTGAAAAGTCATACTTTCTTTAAATTTACTTACATATTTAAAATTTATTTGAATTTTTTTTTTATCATGATTGACAAAATATGAAATAATTTTAAATTGATTAAGTCAAACTCCATTAATTTCAATTCAATATATTTTAATATTCAGTTGATTCCGGCTCACTACCTCCCACAGATGCCAGGCTTACTCCAGATAGTGGATTAAAAAATAAATAATTTTCATAATATAACGTTGTTATCATTACAGTTATTATTATTTTTTATTATTATTATAAATAACTAGTGTATGTGTCACGTGCGTTGCACATGATTTATTAATAATGAATAATTTTATTTAATTTAAATTGATTTTAAATAAAATTTAATAATAAATTAAGAAAAATCCGTTCTAGAATTTTTAGATTAGAATTGAATTGAATTCTTTTATACGTTGCACTGCAGGCGCAGCACAACGTGGCACATTGAACGAGAAAGACAGAATGTCAGTTATAATTTATTTTATACGTATATTTCTATATTTTTATTTATTTGATTATTCAATGTTATTATATTAAAAAATAACAAATAATTCATCTAATTTGATATTTTTTTGTTACAGTTAAAAATAATATTTATCATCATCATGAGCTCACACTAACTAAACATTAAAACCCAAAATAAGCCTACAGAGTAATTAAGATCAAACGAAACACACATATTTTTTCTAATCCATATATATCTGAGTTATCATAAATCTCATCCATTTACGACCTATTTAATTTAACATAAAGATTAAATCAGTTTCATTAGCTAACAAAAAGAATTAGATATTCTATTATATTTCTTGCAAATTAGTAAATAGAGTTAAGCAATACTAATTCAATTAAATTTACTCTTCGTCAACTCTGATTTATAAAGTAAATATTAAAGTCATTTTTATCTATTTTTTCTCTGATTTATAATTTTTGAATTAGTCATCTAATATTTTCTACAATTTATAGTTTATACTTTATAGTTACTCTTGAAAATATAGAAATAATAATTTATTTATTGTCCAATTTCAATTTTATTTTTTCAAGTATTAACTGTATATATTTTTGTTTTATATAAATAGCTTATTTGTCCATACTTTCGACTAACTATGCGTTGTATATTGTAATTATATACCACATATATATAACAATAGTACGGACTATGTTTAGCCTATTATATGTACGAAAAGGCAATCCGCATGGCGCTTGTGTGACTTTATCTAATACTGATAACAGTAAAATGCAAGTCTACTATGCGTTGTTTAAGCTACAGTATGTTCATAATATCGAATACGATACTCTGTTCGCTGTTTCGGTCTGTCTGCACATCGGTCATGATGCTTAAGCTCAGTATTCTCCATAACATCGGATATGATATGCCTCGATCTCAATTCGGCCTTTCTCAACATCGGTTACGATGTTTAAAATACAGCATTCACCATTCTCGATGCGCTAATTTGGCCTAAAATTATTTATTCTAGATCTCAAATCATTTATTTTCATAAAATAAAAAATAAAATTTATTAATTTAGTGCTCTGATAATCTCAAAAAAATGAAATTAAATATAAATAATTTGGATCTATTTTTAGAAGTAAAATAATTAAGACAAAAATATAATTTAAGATAAGATAAAAAAAAAACTCCATTAAATACAACATAAAATTCATTAATTTAGTTTTTTTTTTCCATTAAATACAACATAAAATTCATTAATTTAGTGCTTTAATAATTAGAAAAAAAATTAAAATTAAATATAAACAATTTAGACCTATTTGTAAGGAGATGAAAAAATTGAGACTCAAATGCAATTTTAGTTTTTTTGGACTTAAATATAAATATGACAATTTGAGAAAAAAATTAGACTTAAATATAAATAATTTGGATTAATAATCTGAAAAAAAAAATTGAAATTAAATATAAATAATTTGAATCTATTTGTACGGAGGTAAAAATGTTAAGACTAAAATGCAATTTTAGCTTTTTTAAACTTAAATATAAATACGATAACTGATAAAATAATTTAGAATTGAATGTAAATAATTTGGACCTATTCGGAAGGAAGTGAAAAATTTGAGACTAAAATATAAATAATTTAAACTAATAATTTAAAAAAATAATTGAAATTAAATATAAATAATTTAGACTAATGTAAGAAGATAAAAAAAAGTTAAGATCAAGATACAATTTCAACTTTTTTTGAATTTAAATATAAATATAGTAATTTGAGAAATAAATATTTAATTGCAATTATGATTAAATAATTGTATTTTTTAAATTTGAGATTAAAATGTAATTTTATTTTGTGAACTTAAATATAAATATAGAGCTTGATAAAATTATTTGGATTCAAATATAAATAATTAGGACCTATTAATAAGATGGTTAAAACAGTGAGACTCAAATGCAATTACAGCGAGTTTTTCAATTTAATTAATGGGAAGAGCCATTGGGCGGCGGCGTGGCACTGCTGGCTTCTACAGCTGGCAGTCTTATTTTTTTAGGAATAATTGCACATTAGTCCCCTATTATTTACAATCATATACATAGGCCTAAATATATTTATTTTAGGTTCAAATATATTCTTTTTTTATCAAATTAACTCACAATTTTAAATCCCAAATTAAATTCTTGATGTCACAATTCTCTCTACCTTTAAAAATTTCATCCCCAAAATATACATAAATAGTTTTACGAATTTCATTATACATTTGAACTGATTTATCAGAAGGTAAAAAAGTTGACACCAAAATATAATTGTTACTATTTTTGTAGTTTTTAAAATATTGGGACTAAATTGCAATTATTACTATTTTTTGTGGATTTTAAATTCATTATACATTTGAACTGATTTATTAGAAGGTAAAAAAGTTGAAACCAAAATATAATTGTTGCTATTTTTATGAGTTTTTAAAATATTGAAACTAAATTACAATTATTACTATTTTTTTGTGGATTTTAAATTTAAAAAATACAGATAGGATAAAATCTTTTTTATTTCAAAACTCGTACTTTTATATATAGTCTATATAGATATATTGTTCATTAGATTTATGTGCCAACGGCTATACCTTTAAATTTTGGGATATTTCAATGAAGACCCTGTCTTAGTCTCTTGATTTTTCATAGATACATGAAAGTATAAATGTATTATATGAGTCCTTTACATCTGAAATATTTTTTACGTTCATTTTTTTAATAAATTTCATTACATTTGATCATTCAATTTTTATTTTAAAAATTTTTAAATACATGTTTATGTATTAAAAACTATTATTATAAGCAAATAAATATACATATATATATATATATATAAAAGAAAAGTTGGGATTATAATGATAATTAAAAATTACTTAAATATTTTAAAATTTTTTTAATTATAAATTAACTATTAAATTTTACAGATTTCATTAAAAGATCAGATACATGTGGAAAAACTTTTTGAGCAGAAAAAACTCAAATGAGAGAGTATATTTTTGTTTTTATAAATTTATGTAAAATCATAGTAATACTTCTATAATTTTATTCAAAATAAACTTTGATCTAAGATTATTAAATTAAAATCAAAATCAATATCCCTGATCTGCTTGCTTTGACATAGCATGTAAAGGAGATGACATTTGGCTATGCATCACACTTAAATATTTTAAAATTGTCCATCAAAAATTTAAATATTGAATAGTTAAAAATTAAATGTGCATTTGTCAAAATTAACACATTATGCATCATATAATTGACCTACTCAACTGTATATGTAATCACATCATATAAGTTTAATTTAAATTTCATAGTCATGCATGCTACATATATAAAAATAGGAGACCAAAATGAATGATCAAAATTTAAAATGATTTATTAAATAAACGCGTGAATTAAATATAAAATTTTAATTAAAAATTTTAAAAATAATTAAAAAATAAATAGACTTTTGCTTAAATCGAAATTGAATTAATAATCAATAAGCCAACCAGCTAGGTCTTCTCAAAAAGAGACCAGAGTAAATTTATTAGATCAAATCGAAGATTCAAAAATTTTAGTTTCATTAATCGTGAGACAATATTGGATCGGCTCAAGATCATTTATAGCCTAACTTATATATATAATAGTTAATTATTTTTTTTTATTGAAGAAGGTATTCAACTATATATGTTAACATGGTATTTTTTAGACCATAAAATTTAATAATTATTCATAATTTTTTGTAATATTGCATTTAAGTACGCATACACAGATATAGCAAACCATGCAACCCTTTTTTAGGGTCAGTTTGCTATGTATGTTTACGTGGATAATAATTTAAAGAATAGTATATATGTATATTAATTCGATTGCACTATGAAAATGTCGATATTTATATCTAAATTAATTATCACATCATATACATATTATATTTTTCAGCGTTCATTAAGTCCGTGACTTTATTGATGCAATATCTTCCTATGTAGGTATGTAATTTTGTGAACGATAACATGACTTACAAACTATTATATCTAATTCGCTACTTCAAGGTCGACAATTTAGTACTATTGGATGGCATGCATATATATATGCATTAAAAATAAAATTTTAATTTTTTTTTTAATTTAGTAGAGTGCTTAACTATCGAGGAATGAGCAAAGATGTTAGAGAACTATAAATATAGGGAGTAGATCATCGAGTTAGATGCAGCTAACTAATGCGTTGAAAGATTATTAGAGTGAATACATCGAGTATCCAAACAGATTTATCTTAGGAAGAGCATGCAAGGCCTCAGCAAACTAATTTATCATTATTTTAAGTTATATCGCGCATATGTAATGACCACTATAGAGAAGCAACTATTCCATCAAATATACATAAAATTAAGTATTAGTTTGATAAAAAAATAATTTGACAATAAAGTTTTTTTTATTTTAATAAACTGTGAGATGAGATCACTTGAAAGAACTTCCACATTTCAAAAAAGTTTAAATCTTTATTTTTTTTTTAGGCAGCATAAATTTTTAAGTCATTTGAAGAAATTTAAGAAATTTAAATTTTAAGTGGGAGATCAAGAGTAGCATAAGCTTTGTAGAAACGCTGCCTATAATTAATGAAGATTGAAGAGATAAAAGTTCTTCAAATTTTTTACCATGGGAATTTGATGCTGATTATTTACGTTATTAATGCTGAAAATCACTTAAAATATTGGAAAATTCATTAATTTAATCTAATTTAAAAAAAAAAAACTTAAATGGGGTGTATGTAAATGTCTCATAAATTTTCAACATTAATGCATGGCGAAATTATCTATCTCTCAGGCTTATTTGAAGAATATATTTATGACAAACACATGAAAATTTATATAGGGAATATCTTAATAATGAAAATTCATATATTTTATTATTAAATGTAAAATAATATGTATATTATATTAAAATTTTATAAAATTACACATTTCACATAACAATTAATTATTAATATACTTTTATAAATTTTATTTTATTACTTATAATTCATAAGTATATAATAAAGACTTTTATTTTATTAATTTATATTTAAAGTACATTTTATATATAATTAATTTAAAAAATTAAATTTTTAGAATATTTAAAGTTTAGAATTTTAAGTTAAGGTTTTAGTTTAAAAATAATTTACAATAAATAGTTAATGTTTTGAATTATAAATTATGATTTCAAAGATTATAGTGTGATTTTATTTAAAATTAATATAAAATTTGTTATTTTATTATAAAAATTTAGTATGATATATATAAAATCAAGTAAAGTAATTAAGTAATTAAGCCTTTAATGAGAATTTTGTCCAAAATTTGTTAAAATAAATAACAAAAACCTTAATTACCGTAATTACTATTTTCTTGTTACCCTTTGTGATTTTTTTTTTTTTATGGCAGTAGGTTGTGTTAATATATATGATATCCTTATCAAATATTTGCTACACCAAAAATCATTGAAATCATGGTGTTGAGGAAGATAATATATAGGTGATTAAACTTTACTTCAAAGTGAAGAACATTTTTTAGTATAGTCAATTTTTATCATCGTTAACAATTTTTGTACAAATAAGTTTAAAGTGATAACGTGTTTTGTTGTAATATAACGAATTTATGACTTTAACTTGAGGTGTGTCGATAACTCAAAGGTGGAAGAAAGATTGGTCCTTTCTGCTAATTTTTTTTGTACTTCAATGTTGAACATGCATTACAATATTACAAATAATGAAAATCATAATTGGGAGTTAGCTATATAACTTAGCTGCCCCATTGGGGTGGTGAATCTCAACTAAGGATTCATAGGTTCTACCACCTCCTTGCAAAATTAAGTGGAATGTGATGGGATTTCTAAAGTCGGACACACCATTAGAGACCTATTAGCCACTCAACCAAGGTGGCAATAGGAGCAAGCTTTGCAAGTGCTACTTTCGCTACTAAAAAGTGAGATGCATTTGAGGAATTGAATAACATGACTAATATTAGCAAAAAACATCACGTGTATGTAATTGGATGGCACTTCATGCAGTCGTATTTTATTTAGGGTAAATTTCATCAGGGCCCTCAAGGTTGGAAGCGCATTGCATGCAAATTAATCACAATTTTTTAAAACCTTTAGTTTAGGTCTGTATGATTGTAGAAATATTGTTGTCAGGCCAATTGAGATATAATTATTAATTTTTTTTATTATACTATTACAATCATAATTTTTTTAATTTTTTAGGGTATAAATTTAAAATATTAATATTAATATTTTTAATCTTAAATTTTTATAGTGAGAAAATTAAGAGATGAGAGAAGCTAAATTTTAAATTATTATTATTATTTTTAAATAAATCAGGATAAAAGATATAATAATTTTTTAAAATATATAAATTATTCATACGAATTAAAATTGATCAAATTTCATAATTTTATTAAAAAAGAGCAGATAAAGAAAGCCAGAGTCAGATAAAAAAATTATGATCAACTAGCAATGGAGCCTAGGTGCAATTTATCCATATATATATATATATATACAACAAATTTTTTAATAACAAAACATTAGTTTTTATTTTAATTTTATTTTATATCTTGTATTTCTTTTCAATATGATTGTCAATTTTAATTATTTTAGATAATTGTAAATTTATAAGATAATAAATTAATATTATTTTACATTAAATAATAGTATGAAGACATATGATTTATAATTAGTAAAGAAAAGTCCATGCACAAAAGGATCCAAAGAATTTGACTATAAATTTTTTATTAGCATAGAAATTACTTTAAAACAATAAAACATTATTTTTTTTATATCAACTCCATCTTGTTGAAAGAAAAAAATATATTTTATTAGTATGTGGACATTGAGTCATTGCTGACCTCAAGAAGAAAATGCAGGGATACTTGGAATTTTTTTTCTTTTGATAATGGGATACTTTTTTCTCAAAAAAATTGCAAACCATAGTATTAAACTAAATCAATAATACAAATATTATAGAAGTCAACTAGCATCCTCCTTGAGGATATTGCAAAAAGCAATGGGAAGAGGCATATCTCTCTCCCAATAAAAATTACCTAGCGTAGCATAATGAGCTAAAAAATCGATTGCACTATTTACGTTACACAATATATGTGTAATCTTACAAGAAAAGAATAAAAGCAAAATATTTGTAATCTGTTCAAGGATAATATTTTTATTCGAGTTTGCATTGGTTCTAAGATCTTCTGATGGTATTGTTAGTATTCCATTTAGAGCTCTCTTTACTGGTTGCTAATGCTGAAAATGATGCTCCATTTGACGTTCTAATATACTAGTGGTACCAACCTATTATTTCTCTCTTTATTGCTGATCTGAATAGTTTCATACATGCTGTGTAAAATCTAACTCGTGTCGAGAGATTTTATATTGGGACAAGCTATTGTGAATGAGTTGTAGCATATCGATTGAGTCTCCTTCCAACCAAACCCTATATGTTCTAGGCACATCGTCTGGAATGGCTCTCAATCCCTCAAGTGCTGCTCATTTTTTGGTAATATGTACTACACTTATTAGGATTCTTCTACCTCCACTCCTGACAAAAATTGTCATGTAGTCTCTTACAATGTAGCCAGCTCCTGCTATGCCTCCTCCCTGTACTGAATCATTAAAATTAACTTTGATCCATTCAGGAGTTTGGGAAACTCAATTATCTAAGGTGGAGATATATGGCCCTAGAAGGGCTATTGGTTCCAGATACTTCTGTGATGTAATACTTTGAATTCTTGACCTTAAAGAACAACAATAATTAATTCAAAGTTCTCAAAACCTCTCATGCTCATTATTTTTAATTAAGCAATAACAAAATTTATATATAATAATAATAAATAATAATTAATATATATTTAGCATATATAGTAGATTTGTAGTTTCTAAATATTATGTAATCTTATGGATTGGGTATAATTCTTTTTCATGAAACATCATTTATATGTTAGAATATTAATTAAGATTTTTTTCTTGAATTAAAGATATATAATTTTTCAGAAATTAATTCTCTTTCATATTTTTGTAGTTTTAATTGCTTTTTGTAGTATAATTTTTGTAATTAGATGATCTGTTGTCGCTTACATTTTTCATAGTTTAAATTTCACATTGTTTTTCATTGCAACTAATGCATCATATATATATATATATATATATATATATATATATAT
>JAEMOT010000837.1:330798-364282 GCA_019297695.1 Apostasia ramifera
TATTTTAAAAAAATTAAATTGATTTTAAATTAAATAAAATGTGAAGGTACTAAATAAAATTTAATTTTCACATAAAATTGCCACCGTTCGGCACTATTTCTCACTCGGTTGTATCGCAGAAAAAATTATTAGATGTAAACATCACAACACATGAGATGTTTAATAATAAAAACCCGTCACTTATGTGAGTGAGCCTCACTGCACACGCATAGTCTTAACTCTTAACAGCTTTTTTTCGCTGTTGATGATATTTTTATATTATTTTACATATTTTATTATATATGTATATATGTTATAAATTAAAATAGATTTATATAAAGTAAAATTTGTAACATATAAACTTATTTTTACAATATTTAGATTGCTTTTGCTTCATATAAGTTTATTTTCTCAGTATAAATATATATATATTATTTTTATATATATATTTTTTATTACATATAAGTTTATTATTGTTACGTGTGTATACAAAATAATATAAAAAATATTGGTAATGACATGAAAATACTGTTAAGATTATTCAGGTACAGTGGAGCCCACTCACACAAATGGCGGGCTTCTATTGGGCGTTAGGCATCCCAAATTTTTGCACTTAATAATTTTTAATACTGCAGAGCTCTCATGGCACTGCTATTAAAAAACTCATGCCCACGCGTCACATGCTGATAGGCTGTTGAAAATCTGAAGCAAATCTAATAATTTGACACCCTCCGGCCGGCGAAGAGAGGAGAGAGAGGGAGTGGCATTATCGTTATTATTTGTTCTAAAATACGCAGGGAAATAACACGGAATTTAGGCCTCGTTTGATTCGAGAAGAGCTTTTTGCCTAACACAAATTTCAACTATAAAAAACAACTTTATTTCACATCCAACACAAATACGAATATTAGAATTGAAACTATTTCACATTTTACACACTTTCTAATAGTAAAATAAATTTCTTTCCCATTAAATTTAAAAAATAAAATAATTTTTTTTTATATCTAAAAAAAAGTTCAAACAAAACGAGGCAAATCTTAGACAATCATAGAAAACATTATGGTATATATGTGACGCACATGGTCGAAAAGGGCGGAAAGTGATTCGCCGGATGATATTCCAAAAGAGAAAAATTACTGCATTAGAGTGCGACTCCTGACAGGCTTGTAGGCAGAATAATGAGTGGTGAGAGGGGTACAGAAATGAATCGACCCACATCAGAAAAGAATGGAGATCCTGAGCTGTATAAATAAATAACGTGATCTAGAAACACTTTTTGGGGTAAAATCATGAAGCTAATGATGAAAAATACTGTAGTTAAGCATGTTTGGGCTGGAGTAGTACTGGGATAGGTGATCTCCTGAGAACTGTTCAAATCACACAATTTTTCTAAAGTCAAAATAGATAATACCTCTACAATGGGATCATGGGATGTTACAATATACCTCATAAGTTTTTTAATTATGTATTAATTTTGTTATTTTATTTTACAATTTAATCATCAAAATTTTTAAAAATAAAAAAATTGGTTTAAGCCGAACTGAGTTTTTTTTTTTATGAAAAGTTTTTTTTTTTGTGAGTTCGTTTTATGAAAACGTCAAAATTTACTTAAACTCACCAAAACATGAGGTGATATGATAAATATTTGATATTTTATGAATTCTAAAAGATATTTTAATAACTTATGTTGAAATTTTATAATTTATTTATTAATAAAAGTATATTTAAATATTTTAAATAAAAAAAAATAAAATTGTTGAAATTATCAAAACCCATACTTCTCATGTTTAACTAAAACCAATCTAAAAACTTTGATAGCAGAGAGAAGAAAACTATAACAAAATAATATACGGTTCAAATGACAAATTAAAGGGCATCAAATTAAGGTTTATCAAATACAGAATTATCAATTTTTAAAATAAAATAAAATAATGTTAAAAATAAAAACAGTTAATTGGTTACGTACGTAGATGAATCGTATGTTAAACATTTTGGTGTTACTAACTCTTCTAAAAACTTAAACTAATAGAAAAGATGCAATCAATTTGCTTATTATATATTAGATAAAGCAATGTTACTAAGTAGTGATAGCTACACACAGACCATCGAATCACTACTTTTCCAACATCATATATTGGGGACATAGATCAGTTAGATAAAAATTATATTTATATATTAATGTATCATTTTGATTCTCAACATATATTCTTTTGAATAAATGTAATTTTTTTTGGATAGTATGAATCATTTTAATTTTAGTTTAAAGATTAAAGTAATTGATTAAATTTAATGCATCCAATGACTCCATTGCAGGCTTGTAGCTTAAGTTTAGATTCTCCTCCACTAAAGCATATTCGTATTATTTTGTTTGCTAACATTATTATATTAACCCAAAAATGTTTGAACACATATTTTTTAATTGGACAATTAAAATAATAAAATTTTAAAAAATACGTTCCACAGTCTTAAATTTTGTGACCATTTTGAACATTTCAATGGTTGAAAATCGAAGATCAGAATTTCAATATTGATTTATGTTATATATATATATATATATCACTAAAATTTAATTATTTTATATATAAGATATTTACATACATATTTTTTTTTAATTATATATTAAATTTTTTATTTTTTATTTTACAACTTAATTCTCAAATCTTTAAAAAGTAATATATTTAAACTTTTATCAAATTTTTTAAAAAAAAATTTGTTAATTATAATTTTTTAGATATTTATTACTAATAATATGTATATATAAAATAATATAAATATGTTTATAAATACATACATAATATTAATTTTGGTTTTAAAAAATTTGAAGAATTAAATTGTAACAAAAAAAAGAGATTTTATATGTAAATAATAAGTGATTGAAGAAAAATTAAAAAATATGCAAATATGTAAATTTTTCTTTATACATTTAACACTTAAATTTTTAATATTATATATTAACTATAAAAACTGCAACACAAGTCAATAGTATAAAATTGTATCACACATGTAACAAATAATATAAATTTTATATAATTTTTAATCGATATTAAAATTTTAAATATTAATATTTTTTACGTAAATATGGTATTCTCTTTAACTCTATTTAACAAATTCTCTAAATATGTACATGAAAAAATTGGAAACAGATAAACTTCATGACCACACAAGCAGAAAAACAACAAATCTTCTCTCATTTTATTTCCCCTGATTGATAAGAAAAATAAACAACATAATATTAAAAAACAAATAATTGGCCTCTAGAGCTGAAATTTTTCTTACACCACCAACTTGTTCATTAACAAAAAAAACACCTACATATTACAACAATAATTTACAAATTGCAAGTCTACAAGGAAGTACTGCAACTTGAAGTGCGGCTCTAAAGCAAATATCAATCATCTTGCAAAGCTCAACGGATGAAGACCAGGGATCGAATTGGATTTTCACGACTACAATCCGAACTTGAAGCCGCCAAGGGGAGACTTGGTATCATCTCCATTTCCAAACTCGAAAGTTGTTTCACCAGTGACTTCGTCGTCCTCCTCGGTCTAGTATTTCTCAGGATCTTCACAGCTTTCCCATATATCTCATTGTTATCATGTCCGTGAAGGCTCTCGATCTTATCCAAACCTTCGCACTCATCGATCATCTGTGAGTAAATGTTTATGCCATTGGTTCTGCTTAAATCTTTCTAGAGCTCACCCGTTTTCAGAATGTTCTCTAGCCCTTCAAGGCAAACCGTTACGATTCTCGAATCGGGTAGAGAAGGAGATCACACAATGGCTTGATGCACCCTTGGCTCACTAGATAACTGTACATGTCAGAAATGTAAGGAATGTTTTTATGGATTATGAATGCATATGTATGTCAATAACCCAAATTGATAACTATTCAGACAAGAAAAGGAATTTGGTAGTTTTGTCTAAGATATTGTTGGTATTTTTAATGCGTGCTGGTTAGATTACTAGCCTAATGTAATTTAGATCCTTACTACTTTTGAAGGTGCTATAATATATTTTCTCTGGATACTTTTCTATTATTCTATTTCCCAATTGTTGAAGTGTGCCTTGAATTATCTCAGAGGCTTGATTCAGTTATCCAATCCATGCAATATTTGAGGTTAGGTATCCAAAGATAGTTTGACATCAAGGGTCGTGACCTCGAGATTAGGAGATCACGAACTCACGATCATAGAAGAACGCCGAGGAGTCGGAAGCTTTCTCTCACATCTCTAGTGTGTTTCTATTCTGTTCTTTTTTAGTTACTTCATGCCACCTATCCGTTGCTTGTTTGCATTTCATACAGAGATTTCAGTTAAGATGGGACACAACATTGAGATGCTTGCCAGATCCACCATGTATGTTCTACAACAGATCAACATGAGAGCAGTCCCCGTATGGTAAGGTATAGATGATGCCGTTCTTGGTATGAACAAGAAATCTTCGCTGTCAACAGCAAAGAAGAATCATGTGAGATATGATCAGAAAGCCATTACAGAAATCCAGTCACAATCGTTGAATGAAATCCTCAAGATTGTCTTAAGGAGGATACAAAAGCAGCTCTATGACAAAAACAAGTTCACAAAGAGATTGATGAAGAAACTTCATCTGAAGCAGAGGTATTCTCACCAGCAGAGAGTAAAGTATGTTAAAAAACTATCTTGATGGACTTGCAATTGGTTGAATGAGCTATCCCATCTAAATAAAGAAGGTTTCAATATGAAAAGTACGGCTTAGTTTTGTTGCTATAATGTTTGCTTCCCCCTTCCTATACAAAGCTTAAGAGCCTCCATGATGCATCGAAGATTTATCTCAAGTATTGTTGTTAGTAAGGATTTTGCTTGACAGAGGCAACAGTCCCCCCACTTCTAACTCTGTTTGGTTTATGCTGGAAGTAAAGAAAGTTTTGAGCATGTGGATTATACCCTGGTGATTATCTTACAGTAAAAGTTCAACAAGTCTTGGGCAGACCCTCGCCTCAATCACAGCCTAGATTTTGTCATTAGTTCCATCTGAAAGATATGAAAGAGTCCAGCAAGTATCTGTCAGAAGCTCTTCATCAGCTAAGTGGATAAGGTGCTGAAATACTGGTAATGCAGCTTTAGTCTAAGAATCAACAAAGATAATCATATCAAGGAGGCCGCTTCAGCATATCAACAACCTGAAAAACAAGCCTAAGCAATACAACGCTCAGTGCCTATTACCTGCTCAAATGGTGCCGGTGGTTTTCCACGGCAAAAGTTTGATAAGGTCTAGGTAGCATTTCTAAGCGTTGATAACTTTGACCCTCATTTAACTGAGCAAGTAATGGAAAACGTGCCCCATTCTGAAGAACAAAATCCTATAGCTTGGTGAATCACCAGCTATATTTCCTAACGCCTATACAACCTGCCCAAAATATAAGTTGTTACATAAGAAATTTGATAAACAAATGAATATAGGAGATATACAAACAAACATATTTACATATACAAATCTCATTTACAAATGATTTCAACATTATGGTCAATTACTGTTAGTATATTTGTTTAACAAGGATATTTTTTTTGTCCCATTTAAAAGGTGCAATGTACATAAATAATTCAAACTTGATATGTGTGATTATTACACCTATACATGACCAATGACTCAACTCTATGAATAAAAAAGTTAAGGTTGATGATGAAAAAACTAACTATTTAGTCTTAAGACCACTTTAATCATGCCCAAAATCAAAATGGTATTTAATTAAAATAATAATAATAATAATAAATTTTTATCACATCCTATACAAATTTCAATACAAAAAAAATTTACTTTATTTCACATCCTCAATTATTTTAATTAAACTACTAATTTTATTTCACATTTTTAATGAATGAAACATTTTAGTCTTGGGCATGGCCAAAGTGGTCATGGGACCAAATAGATTCTTAGTAAAACATAATATTTATTTCCATAAAAAATGTAATATTTATACATTCTATATGAGTACAATATCATTTACGTGAATTGGATGGGTAATATGTGAATAGAGGGTTTTGTTATGTCATGCATGTAAATCCCCAAATAAGGTGTAGACAGGAATGCCATTCAACCTGTTCCCGAGCATCATCACTTGAAAAGCTCAAAAGTTGCACAAACCTGAGAACAGATCCATGATCAATGACAACTCGTGTATGCTCTGAAGTCCCAGAAGCTACATTGGTTAAAGCCCATGCTGCTTTAAACTACAAGAGAGAATACAACTACATAGGTAACTTAATATTTTCAACATAATATAAAGCATGTGTCGCACAATTTTAACTTGTTATTTTTCAGCATAATGTAAAGCATGTGTCACACAAATTTATTATAAAGAAAACCTGCAACTGTGGAAGATCTGATCTTGAGCGAAACTCCACAAAACGTGGGACAACACCAGCTTTGATAACCTCCTCCATAGGTGGGCACCTCTCTAAAAGCACATTTATAAATCACAAAAAGGGAATAAGTACTGAAAGCTGGAATCAGAAACAAGCACCACCTTGCCAAAATTATGTCTACTAAACAATTGATAAGAGCTACCTGAACTGAGTTGTAGCTTCCAACTGTAAGGCAGGATCTGCAAACCATACTCTTTGCACCATCGCAGGAACGCTTCTATCTGGATTATATCAACAAGGAAAAAGCATTAACAATACAGAAAAATATATAAAAAAACAAAACAAAACAAAAAAATCATGTTCCCAAAAGCTTATTTAGAAATTTCTACATCGCTTTAGAGGCCATAATCTCATCAGAATGGGAGAAAAAAGAGCCAAGTGCTTCCTAGTTTCCACGGAGCGCTAAACTATGCCAAGAAATAGACACCTCAGCTTAGAGGCAACTATCACCTACTACTGTTGGAGGGCCAGGAACTAGACAGTGCATGGCCAACCAACTCCTTCACCAACAACCATTGCTTCCTCTATGGTGAGCCTAGTTGAGGTTGACTTGAACTATACCAAGAGCCCCTGGAATCCTAGTGCCCAATTGGCGCCACTGTCATTGTTTTGAATATTGGATTCCCTCCCCCCAACTCTTGGATAGTTAACTTCGATGGTTCTTTTCAAGGCAATACTATTACAGAAACAAGAGCCGTCATCAGAGACCATCTAGAAGCAGTCTTATATGCTGGTGGAAGACGAGTACTCACTCATACAGTCGCTTAAGTGGAGAGAGATGTTGCACTTCATAGGTTGCAGAATGTTGTAAGTTTGCCTACAAACTGCACCACTATACAGGGGTGAGAGTTTAGCTCAAAAATCAAAAATCGCTTAATTTTTAGCTCAAATAGAACTTTTCGATCCAAGCCACGAGCCAATTTTCTGGCTCGAGGATTTTTTCAAGCCAGCACCAGATTGGATCAAGTTGACTTGGATCGGAAAACAAAAAATAATATTATGTAAATGTTAGATATACAAAACATTTCTCATAAAAGTAAGATGACTAACTTGGCCTAGTGGAAGAGTGACTTGATTTTCTTCAGGATATTGGGGTTCAATTCCTCCTTGCTTGATCACTTTAGAAATAATATATTTTAAAAAACTTCCTCCTCTTTTTCAATTTTTTTTTTTTAAACTAGCGTCATTTAGTCCCATATTGAAAGTTTGAAGAGAAGAGAGAGGAGGAAGACTTATAAAAATGAAATGTCATCATTCCCAAATTAAATGAAAACTGTAATAAAGAAAGAAAATGAGCTGGCTCAAAATAGCTCGAGCTCGAAAAACTTCGGCTTGAGCTGGCTTGAATCAAAATAATTTGAGCCACGACCGATTTTAAGCCAGTAGGTTTTTTTTTTTTTTTATCCTAGTTCAAGCTCACTTTGACTCAACTTGAACTTTCATCGTTCACACCCCTACCCCTATATATCTTGAGGAAGACTCCTTGGAGACGCTTCACCTGATGAGCCAGGAGACCCAACTTTATACTACTCAAGGAGTGAAGATGCTTTAGGAGAGAGAGAGTTCATGATAGATGAGATTACAGACTTGATTTCTTATTTTTACTTTTGTAAATTTACATGTCCATAGGAACACCAATAGTACTGCTAACTATAGCTCACTTAGCTACGCTAGAGAATTTTGATGAGAAGAGAATTCCCCTACCTTTTAATTTTTGTAATATCCTCAACAAGAATATGACTTAAGTTGTACTTTCTGTACATTTCGATTTTAATAGATGGTTTAGGCTACATTTTCAGGAATACAGAAGATTTCACAACAAGAGGTTACCATGAAGATTTTTAATCTTATGTATTTTGGGTTTCTTCTTCAGTAGAATTATTGCAAGGTTGAGCTTGAAGTGCTAGGATAGGAACGGATGCAATAATGAGCACTAATGTCAACTTAAGAAACTACTAGTTTTGATCAGATTGTTCCCTAATTAGCCTAGGTCATCCAAAAGCATTAAACTGGAATTTAACTGTGCCAAGTCAACCTAGGGATCTCTTATGTGAGTAAACCTAGAACAGAGAATGTGTATTTAGCACATGCAGGATTAAGTCGACTTAACAAAAACAGAGGGGAGTTTACCTTGACTTAAGATAGAAACCATGGTTTTGGCACAAACAAGTATTAAGTTGACTTAAGGTTTCACTCATTCAACTTAGTGATTGTCAATTGGAGTCCAACGGCGAGAAATTGAGTCAACTTATGCTTTTGTTAAGTTGATCAAGGATTTTTTTCAGCAATGTTGTTAGCTGTTGGAGCTCTTCTATGAAGACTTAGGGGATCTTTTGCGCTGTCCTTCTGATCTGTCTTGAACATGTTTCATCTTCATTGACCCCCAACTAATTCTGAAGGGCTTCAAGGATAAATCTGAAAGTACAAGTGCTCAAAGGATAAGTTCGGAAGTCTATGTTTTCAAGAGCTCTAACGTGTAGTCAATTCCTTTCAAGTGATTCAAGTATCAGTCCTAAGAAAAAGGAGTGAGGAAGGCCACTGTTATTTAGAGGAGCATCCTCTAAACGTATTTAATCTTCAACTAAGGATTGCATCTCTCAACTGCGAGGAAGGACATTGGTATTTAAAGGAGGATTGCATCCCCAAGTGTGAGGAGGGTTTCTAGCATGTGATCTAGAGAAGGTTGAGTGCGTGGCTCTTCGTAATCGGGTTTGCTTCATTATCCCGGTTAAAGGAAGTGAAACATTTCGGGATTGGGATGGACGTTGGCCAAGAGTGCCGAACCACATTACATTTTGCCTTCTTGCGTGCGTGCCCTCACTTATTTCTTTGTCATTGTTATGTGAACATTTAGTTATTACTTTCATACTAATTATTATTGCTACTAACATTATTTGTAATTTTTTGCTAGTGATTAATTATGTATAATTCTTAAATTTTAATTAGGCATCTAATCATCCACCTAGACAACCTAGTCAATCCTATATGTAAAACTTCTCCATTTGGTTGTTCAAATTCATCTTACGAGATACCAGCCTCCTTCGTGGCGAAGGTAAGCATTCCGCCATGCAAGCATATGGCTAGTGAGCATGAGCTGAGCAAAGGTTATCTTCTCATGCACTTCATAACCGTTGATACTTTAGTCATAAGTCTTAGCTTCCAACCCAAAACCTTAAGCCAACGAATAAGAGCCAATACCTATATATCACCATCTCAATTTGTTGTTGATCATCTAATATAGGACAATTTAATGTGTATCCTAACAAATCAATACTAGCAAAAACTTAAACTAATCACCTGTAACACCTACTAAACAAAACATCGGCAAATCAGTATCCGATTAGCATCAGTCAAACGACTATAAACACAATCAAATGAGCAAAACTTTCTCCAAATCAAAACTCCAGTCCATTTTCATAAGCAGTCAACCAAGGAGTCGAAGATCGAGAAAAAGGAACCTTCTTGTCGATCGGACCATTGGCGACAGCATCGGTAACCTTCTGATCGGCTAAGAGGATTGCGTCTCTTCTCTTCTTAAGGAGGCTGTCCTCGCTCTTGCTCTTCCTGATCTCGACCACGTTATCCTCCCTCCTCCTCGCGTCATCGGCATTAACCCCCATCTTATACCCCTTCTTCCTCACCTCCGGCCGCCGCCTGTCTGGAGAGACATTGCCGTCTCTTATACTCCTCTCCTCCTCCGCCGCCGGCCTCCGATCGATCGAGGGATAAAATGGAGCTCAAGTCGGAATAGAGGAAGGACACGGGAACGAAATCAGAGCATCGAGGAATAACATAAAGTAGATTGTAGAACTGTGCGTATGCCCGCATATAATTTCTATGCACATCGCATCTCAGGCGCTGGTATCTCTGATTAGCGAAAAATTATGGCAGTCAAACAGTAGATTTTGTAAAAGTCATTGGACGTGCGACATCTTGAGTGCGGTCCCACCATCACGGCTCGACAGTCAGCACTAACGATGAGTTTTTTTAACGCTGTTTGCTTGCTCGTGACGCCAGTGAACTCGTACGCAAACGGCGTTAAAAAAATTTTGCCATTAGTGTCGACTGTCGAGTCGTAATGGTGGGACCCGTACGCAAGGCATCGCACGCCGAATAGCCTTCGCAAAATTCACGTGTTAGGCTGTTCAACTGCAATAATTTCTCGTGATTAGCGAATCCTGATATGCCACATGTCAGACTGAAGTTTATTTGCATGAGAAAATTTACAGTAGTGCTCCCAACATTAATAAATCTAAGGTTAATTAAAAAAAATTTTAGTTAATTTATAATTATTATATGATTTATTATTTTAAAAATTTACTCAGACAACTTTACTGTTTACCTATATAAGACCCCTCCATTATACAATTTAATAGATTTGTAATACTATTCTTAATATATCTTCAAATTTTTATATTTTTATTATTACAAATTTTATGTTACTTGCCGCCATCAATGTCTCACCGCCCTACTGCCATCGCCGCTTCACCGAAACTGCTACCACCACCTTATCGACGCTACCTTATTGTCATCTTGCCGACGCTATCTTGTTGCCAACACCTTATCGAGAGAGAGAGAGAGAGGAAGAGAGAGAGAATGGAGAGAGAGGGAGGGAGGGGGCGAGCGCCGGTGCCCTGTCACATTTCGCTTGTCTACACAAGTGAGAGAAGGAGAGGGGATAAAAATAAAACTTTTGCCCTGTTTGTCTCCAAGTTAAAAATTAACCTAGTTTAATTTTAACTTGATATATCACATCACATATAAAATTTAATATTAAAAATTAATTTTATTTCACATCCTACACACATTACTAAAATAATAACTAACTTATATCACATTCCTCACATATCCCAACATAATAACTAACTTTATTTCACATCATTCACAACTTTCAATAAAAAAATATCTCTATCTAAATTTAATTTTAACCTTGCAAATAATCAAAATATAACTTTTGTTAATAAAATATTAAATCTAAAAAAATATATAAATAAATATTAACAGTTATTTCTTAAGCATATCATCATCGTCGGAGGAAGGAACCCACTAATGGAGGAAGTCACTTGCCTCGCTTCCCCCTCTTTCCCTATCTATCTTAGTGTGTGTATGTGCGTGCATGCATGCAGAGATCTAAAGAGAGAGAAAGTGGGCGGCCCCTTCACACCTTCGCGGGGCAACTCCGGGAGAAAGAAAAAAACAGGGAGGGAGGGGGCAGGAAGTGGGGGGGAGAGAGAGAAAGAGGGAAGGGAGAAATCACCTCCCTTCGCCATGCAGGCGTACCGCTTCCTTCGGCAGCCCGCCTCCTCTATCTCTAGCATTCCTGCCAGAAAGAGCGAGCTGGGGATGAGAGAAAGTAAAATAATTAATATTTTAAAAATTTTTAGTAATAAAAAATTAAAAAAAATTATTTAATGATTATATTAAGGCTTGAAAACCCAGATGTTGAAATTTAAAAAACGTGAATCTTGGCAATAATATTCCCTAAATTTAGAGACCTTAGTGTAATATACCCTATTTTTCATGTAAATCTCTCTAACTTATATTTCATGCGAGTCCATGAATTTATTTCAAACTTCACTTAGGAGGCGTTTGGTTCATTGTTATCTTGGTGTTATGTTATGTAATCTAAATGTCATGATATCTAGATGACATCTTTTGACTAATAATTGTATAATCTAATAAAAATTTATTTTTAAATATCATTAAATCAAATAATTGTCTTATCTAGATAACATAACATAACATAAAGATAACATTGAACTAAACGCCCCTTAATTAATTGAGAAATTCATAAGAAAACTATTATATGAATCAGAAACTTACTCGAGTGAAATTCAAATTCATAGACTCATATATGTAAAAGGTATCTAATATCAATTACTCATTAAAAATGATTTCAAATTATAGATCCTTGAAAATTTGGGTTTTAAGGACCCGGATGATATTATCTTAAGGTATAATATTCTAAATTAATTTGTTTACCCCATCTCCAAATAAAAAAAAATCTACCTAACTCAAATTAAATTTAACTCAAAATCAAAAAAATAAATTTCAAATTGTACGTGAATCCATCAAACTCAAAAAAGCCACCCATTAGTTGGAAGGGTGGTTGCACCTGAGTTATGGAATAATTTGATTATTGTATATTTTCACTTCAAACATTATATATAATCTCATATATCTTCAATATTATAACAATAATAATAATAATAATAATAATAATTAAATTTTAATCTCACTAAGTGGGATCAGTTACATGAATTTTTTATTTTTATTACGCTCTATCAACTAATAAATTCTTATTTAGGTCTAAAGTGAGTAAGATCACTGTTTATAGTTTCTTATTATATTTTTTTTATATATGGGTAAAATTTATTAATTTGATTTTTCTAACTGGAGCTTCAATCAGCCTACAATTTACATGTTCAAACTATTTAAGTCGACTGTCTCTAAGTTTATTCTCAATTAGCGCAACTCCAACTTTCTTGTGTATATACTTATTACTCATTCTATCGTATATACTCATACATCCATCTTAACATTCTCATTTCTGCAGCACTTATTTTATTTGTATGTTTCTTCTTTCTAGGCCAACATTCAACATTATATATTATCATAAGTCTTATAATAGTTTTATAAATTTTATTTATAAATCTAGATAAAAAAATTTTATCACACAATATACTAAAAATATTTCTCCATAGGTATAATCTCTGAACTTTAAATTTAGGATACTTAAGTATATATAAATATGAGGTATTCATGTAATATATGAATATGGGGGAAATAAAAATTCTAAATTATTATTAATTAATTTATTGATTAATAAATAAATATGAAATCTGAATATTTTAACTGCAGTACAATTAATTATAGAATTTGGGAACCCAAATGCAATAAAATTAGCAGGAAAAGATTTTGGCACATGCATTCAAAAGGAAGAATTCATAGAATGTAAAAAAAAAAAAAAAAAGAATTCAAATAGAATGTACATTTGGGTGACTCAATCTCAATTTATGATTTTATATTTAAACATTTAACACAAAATTAATTCAATTCCTATGAGTTGGCCATAAATTAGGGCATACAAGGCTTATATATAAATATTATATCATATTATCTAAATATATTTATATTTATATATTATTTTTTAATAATAATTTCATAATTTTTTACTAAATTATTTTTATATATCATGAATTCAAATAATTATTTTAATTCGACTAAAATTATGCATATTTTGACATAGACACACAAAACTAGACCTGTCAACGAATCGGATTGACCCTGACTCGGATCCGATTTTAATATATCCGGATCGGATTAAAACTCAGATCGGATCGAGGTCAACCCAGATTCGTTCCATGACCCGCCACGGTTCGGATTTTCGGATCTGATTTCGGGTCGATCCGAATTTTTTTTTAAATAATTTAACTCTATCTTTTCAATGACTACAACTATTAGTTGTATATATATTCTTATATTTTTAAATAAAATTTTGATCACTAAATCTAATAATATAAATTCATTATAGTAGAAAATATAGGAATAATATATAAATATTTAAAGATCATATCACTGACATCAACATTATATTACAATATTATAAAACATAGAACCAACAGTGTGAATGAAAATATTACACAAAAAATAAAGCGCAATTCTTTTAAAGCTAGCAATAAATATTTCATCTCAACGGTAAAAAATATTTATAGCTATTAATCCCACCTCACAATGCAAGCACTTCCTGTTTACTGCACTTAAAATAATTTGCAATAGTCTCTTTAATAATTATAGGACTCAGTCACATTTCAAAACCTTCATAAAATAAAACAACAATTAACATATACAATTAAATAATAAATATATAAATACGTAAAATAGTTTCATACTTATAAATTTCGGGTCGGATTTTTTTCGGGTCTGATCAGCATCGACCCGGATACGACCCAATAAGGTTTTTCGGAATAATCGTGCAGGACAAAAAATTATTCTGTTTCATAAGATAATCGTTTCGAATCATGAATCGGATCGGATTAAGATCCGACCCATTTACAGGCCTACACAAAACACAAAAATATTATACTGAAAACTCAAAATCGCTAAAAAGTCTCATAAATTTTCACTCTGTTTTCAAATCATTTAAATTTTTTATTTATTTTTTGTGCAAATACAAGCATTAAAAAAAGAAAAAAAATCATGTTGAACTTTACAATATTAATTAATAGAACTGAGTAAACAAAAATAGACTGCCACATTTAATAGCATCATGCAATAATTCTCTTAAGTTCTTAAATATTTAAGATATATAGAAACATCAGATATTATAATCATTTAAGAATTTTCTGAAATAATTAATGCATGCATAAAGGCAAGTGCAAATAATGTACAATAACTCCACATCATTGAATTAGAGGGTCCTACACTTATGTGCATTTAATTTCTTTTTTGATCACTTGAACTAACTCCTAGTACATGTGAAATGAATGGCTCAATAATTTTTTTCATATATTTTAAAAATAACATAGTTTACATATACTAAGCTTAATTTGATTTTAAAAGTAAATATCTGTTTATATGAATTTGAAAGATATAAGAATATAATTTTGAAAATTTTAAAAATTAAGAATATGTATTTTAAATGTATTTAAGAAATATGATTTTAATCACCATAACAAAAACATACATGTCTTACTTTTATTTTTTGTTTAAATATATAGATACACATATGTATATATGTTATAATATCATTATGTTACATAGTTTTAAAGAACAAATTTAAAAAGGGATAATTACCTACTTGCCACACAATTTAGTTTTATTTATGCTTTATTTATTTATTTTTAATTAATTATACTATGCACACTCAAAACATTTCAAAATCTTACATACACACATTTGAGTTAAAACTTAATCAAAATCTATTTGAAAAAAAATATATTCTGTTAGTAAATCATTAAAATTATATTTTTACTTTTAATAGTATATATTTTTCTCTTCCTCAATGCCACACTAAAGCGTTGATTTGTCCTAAAATCAATTCACGTCACGAATGTCTTCTTCCTTTGCCGCCACCTAAACATCAAGGTTTTAGGATTTTCACTCAAGATATATTTAAATATCCTTAAAATAATATGATGAAGGGCTCAGATTTTTTGTAATTTAATTATAGTTAGGTTATTAAAAAATTATGATTACTCATTATAATAGAAATAAGTTAAAATGTGTGTATGTAAGATTTTATAATATTTTGACTGTGCATAGCGTAATTAACTAAGAATGGATGGGTAATACATAAATAAAACTAAATTGTGTAGCATGTAGGTAATTATTTCATTTAAAAAATGCTTTAAAAGATTTAATAATTAATTATTGAAACACAAACATGAACATAAATCAGAAAATAAAGATGTGTATGTAATTAATCTTGATTTTATATGAAAAAAAAATAGAAAAAAAATTTCTTAATAAAAATGATATATACATGGACTAATATTGAGAATAAGTTAAATTTTGAGTGAATTGACCATAAAATCTGAAACTTTTTGATGATTTCAACTCCAATAAATTAATAGTTTAATACATTTTAATTTTTAAGTTGAATTTTATGTAAAATTATCAACATTAAATTTTAAATAAGGTGTGTATATATGTGCTGTTTCTAATAATATTCTAATTCAATTATAACTTGTCATTCTAGAGGGAGATTGATATTCAAGTTGAATTGCTCATTAATATAATTATATGTAGTTATATTATTTATAAAATAATTATTTATTTGATTCAATATGATCATATTAAAAGATAATAAATTATTAAAAAATTTAAAAATTATTAAATTATTTTTATTATTATAATTTTTTTTAACTACTTAATTTCTCAAAATCAAGATAGCATTTCACAACAAAATTTTATAATTTTTGAATATTATCTAAAAAATATAATTAAATCAATTAAGTCATTCATTCAAATAGTAAACATAACGTGGCAATTAACATTAACTAAATGACAAATATTTCAAAATTTAAGAAAAAGTAAAATATATTTGTTCTTTAATCTCTTTTAGATAAAGTACTACTCTAGCCTATTACTTATGTTCTAAAATATTTATTACTAATGAAAATACAGGGTAAGTCGGAGCACATATTTAACATCTGATGTCTTATTAAGTTCATCTTCAAATTTTTTTTTTTTTATGAAAAATTCATCTTAATTTAAAGTTGATGCTTGACTCATTAGCTCGATGATTTTTAGCCCAATTTAATCAAAAGCTTATATAATATGACATATATTGACCAATAATTTTTTTTTTTATATAACTTTATTATAATAAAACTCCAGGGAATTGATCTGCGATATATATGTAATAAACTTTATTTCATGATTAAAGTATCATTATATTGTTTTTGTTTCTGTACGTATATTTATATTTTTATATTTGTGCAGTTGCGTATTATTTAGTAATTTTTTTTGAATTAAAATAATTTTCTTTTTATTTAAATTTTTCTCTATTTAAAATATTTTCCTTTCTATTTTTACTGTCAAGAATTTAATTTAAGGAAAATTTAGTAAATTAGTGGTGTTATTTTCATGTTTTTTTTTTTTTACCAAGGAGGTTATTATGATTATTGCAGATTTCTGAATTTTCATGCGTTATAATATTTGTCATCTTGTTGCTTTTGTCTGCATACTTCTGCAGTATTTCCTGTTCCCAACACCTTCTGTAGTTGGACGAATGCTGACGTTGGTGGCTTTGAGCGAGTCCACAACGGAGGTATTATTATTTGTGGAATGGACAAATTTTAATTTATAATAATTTTAAAAGGGCAAATTACATCCAAGTCCTTGAATTTAATGCTTAATATCACACAGATCCACATTTTTAAATTTATAACATTGAGGTCCCTTAGTTTTAATAAATATCAAATGGGTCCTTTTTTTATATTTTTATTATTAAAATTTTTTAAATTATCATTTTATCCCTGCAGTTCTCTCTCTCCTTCCGATCCGGCGCACGTGCCGTTGGCGGACACGCCGCGCGGCAGCCGCACGGGTCACCCACGTGCGCTGGATCGAGAGGAGAGAGAACGACAAGGGATAAACCGGTAATTTTAAAAAAAATTAATAATTAAAAAATAAAAAAAGACCTATTTGATAATTTATTAAAACTCGGGGACCAATATTATAAATTTAAAAACGTGAATCTCTGCGATATTAAGCGTTAAATTGAGAGGCTTGGATGTAATTTTTCATTTAAGTTTAACTCATTTAATTAGTTAGTAACTGGAGATTTAATATAAACTTAATTAGAAAGACGAGGAGTTCAATTCATACGATAGTACAACTGAACTATTCACCTTTCAAATGAACTCGGAGACACGTAATTAAGACACTTATTACAAGTTATGATTTAAAACTATAAAAATATTGAATGGTAGACTATACCATATCAATTTGATATTAATTTAATCAAAATATAATGATATTAGAGCTGAGAAGTTTGATATTATTAAGCTGAGAAAAAGCTAAGCCACTTTTTTAAAATAGAACGACTAAACTTATCTATGAAGTGTTTTTATGCCCTTAAACCACACAAGCTTAAAGTTGATTAAGCTCCACTTTTTAATATTCTCTTGTCGCATCTCCCCTTGTTTTCTTTGTTGATGTTTAATTACATAATTTTGTCGTTAAAGTGGATGAAAATATCGATATCAGCGTTGACAATATTGTCGATGAACTTGATAGCAACGACAGCATCGCTAACATTTCTAACATCCTAATGATGATTTCCACAAATACACAAATTAAATATTTGTATGATATATTATTTCTTTTATTAATTTTACTTCAATTTTTCTACTTACGAACATCATCTTGTTATATGATTTTTTTATTAGCCTTTCAACTTCGCTTTATATACGTTAGAGATTAAATCTAATATAAATATAATTCTATTTAAGTCTATTTAAAATATACTCATGAAAAATTATCACCCAAATGCTTTATTTTTTAATTGAAAAAAGCTAAAAAAAATTAAAATAATTATGATTAGTTTAAAAATTCGACAAATTGAACAGTAGATTAACCGTTAGTCAGTTTTGATTGAGGTTTTTGATAATAAATAATTGACGAGTGGCATTCATTTTCATTTTTTATACTATAACATGATTAACCAAAATGAATCGTCTCTAATTCCGATGAAACAGTGATTCCGATTATACGATTATATTCGGAATCTCGTTGTGGGGCACTGAAAATGAGTTTGTGCACATCTTCTGATAAGACCTAACTTTTTTGAGTGATCATCTCCACTATGAGCATCTGCATCATATAAGCTATTCATTGAATTAAGAAATTAATTCTGTTGATTAAAACATGCACTAGTTATTCCTATGATTTTATCAAAGGCTAAATTAGATCTTGATCACCAAAAGTTTATGACTTTATATCTAAGTACATATATTTATATAATTTTTTAAAGGGATAATTACCTACATGCCACACCATTTCGCTTTATTTATGTGTTATTCATCCATTTTTAATTAATTACGCTATGCACACCCAAAATATTATAAAATCTTACATACACACACTTTCACTTATTTTTATTATAATGAGTAATTATAATTTTTCAATAACCTAACTATAGTTAGGTTACAAAAAATCTGAACTGTTTATCATATTATTTTAAAGATATTTAAATGTATTTTGAGTGAAAATCTTAAAACTTTGATGTTTAGGTTGTGCCAAGGGAAGGAAACATCTGCGACGTGAATTGATTTTAGGACAGATCAGCGCTTTAGTGTGACATCGAGAAAGAAAATAAATATGTACTATTAAAGATAAAAATATAATTTTAATGATTTATTAACGAAATATATTTTTTTCAAATAGATTTTGACTAAATTTTAACTTAACTATGTGTATGTAAAATTTTATAATATTTTGAGTGTGCATAGCGTAATTAACTACGAATGGATGAGTAATGCATAAATAAAATAAAATAGTGTGGGTTATAATTACTTTTCTTAATTTATACTTAAATATATTAATTAAAATAAGATAAAAATATCATAATATATGTCTAAATTTGAAAAAATTATTAATTTTTTATACCTTCGAATTTTAATAATAAGGAGGGGCCTATGCATTGCTCAATATTGTTATTGGTGCCAAAATGCCAATTAAGTTTTTTTATTTGATAATTATTTATTTAATATAATTTTTTTATTTTTATAATTATTTTAAATATTTCACATGATATTTTGTTATTGAATTTTGATCAGTCTGAACTCAATAATTTTTTATTAAATGAGATCGCTATAATTAAATTATTGCATGCAATAACCCCAGAATTGAAAGTAATTGCCTCAATTATGATATACAGTGATTCAGCTGAATTGATTCTTTCACACATTCGATGTGAAAACGGTATTCTTCGCTCAGCGATATGACATTCGATGTAATAAATTTAAAAATAATATTTAAATTATGAGATAATTATTTACATGTCACACCATTTTACTTTATTTATGTATTACCCATCTATTCTTAATTAATTGCGTTATGCACACTCAAAATATTATAAAATCTTACATACATACATTTTTACTTATTTTTATTATAATGAGCAATTATAATTTTTCAATGACCTAACTATAGTTAAGTTACAAAAAATTTAAACCATTTATCATATTATTTTAAGGATATTTAAATATATTTTAAGTAAAAATCTTAAAACTTTGATGTTTAGGTAGTGGCAAGGGAAGGAGACATCCGCGATGTGAATTAATTTTAAGACAGATCAGCGCTTTAGTGTGACATCGAGGAAGAAAAAAATATGTACTATTAAAGGTAAAAATATAATTTTAATGATTTATTACCGAAATATTTTTTTTCAAATAGATTTTGACTGAATTTTAATTTAAGTGTGTGTATGTAAGATTTTATAATGTTTTGAGCGTGCATAACGTAATTAACTAAGAATGAATGAGTAACGCATAAATAAAGTAAAATGATTTGACATGTAGGTAATTATCCCTTAAATTATATATATATATATAGATTGATAGATAAATAAATTTTCAAAATTTTTATTTACATGCTACATATATATATTTGGCACATCTACAAATAATGTAAATTATTCTGCATTGATAGAGTTAAGGTTTTACAATTTGGTTTTCATTTTCATTTTGTTAGTAAATTAAAAAAATTAATTTGATTAATTTAAAAAAATTCAATTATTTTAATTTCGATAATTTTAGTATAATATATGACTACAAAATTTAAATTTTAAAAATGTTTATTCTAAATATGATATTTTCAATTGAAATGAATTTGACAAGTTTTAAATTAATTTTAACTGAAATTGAAATTAAATTGATTGATTTTGATGAAACTTAAAAACACGAAGGAAATGATATTAGAAGAATTTGCAATGAATGATTAAATAAAATTTCAAAATTTGAAATACAACGTTAAGCTATCTAAAGAATAATGAATAAATATTATTTTAGTGTTATGTCACGTTGTATAGAAAAAATAATTATTTAATTTAATAATATTTATAAATAATTTTTATAAAAATATAAAATTATTAATTTAAAAATAACATCTAAATTACATGACATAACACTAAAATAACGATGAACTTTTATAAAAGATGGTTTAATTTATTTTTAGCTTGCACGATTTGCATGCTCCAAGTCCATTAATCATGTAAACACATAATTCACCTAATCATATATCTGACTTCTCGACTTTAATTTACAGAGATATTAATTCATATAGAATGAATATTAACTCATTTTAATCGAATATCATCATTTCATCATTTAGTTACACTTTTGTTGAATTATCATAATTTTATATCTAATTTTTATTGATTATTTCATCTAATGAAGATATTTCTTATTACTTTACTTTCCCATCATTTACTCGACTATAAATGCTCAGCACACACTAATATAAATATTTTATATTCTATAATTTGAAGATATGTTTTTGTGTCAAACGTAATGTAAATCTTAATAAAAGTGATTTCATAATGCAATATGATCAAATCACACAAAAAATATTTCGTATAATAATTACATCGATATCAAGTTTCATTAGCAACATCTAGTATCTAAAAATAACTTTAATATATTTATAAGTATTAGCTACTTAAAATTTAAAGCAGTTTACAAGTTCATATTATACGATATAGATATTTTATATTTTAAGTTATTTAAAAGATTTTTTTTTTAGTTTTAAGTCACTTAAAATTAGTGAAATTGCTTAAAAATTTTAAGGTATAAAAATACTATTTGAATGTGTTTAAAAATTTAAGTTTTATTTTAAGTTAAAAGTTCTTTTACTTGAATTAATCTGGACTGTCTGATTACAATCTGAAGGCCAGGGATGATTGCTGGTTTCATTATTGGAGGTGGATGATCTTATTCTAATCTGCCCACTGTCTTTTCTTTTTATTTTTTTAATCATTTTCTGTGCTTTTATTAATTATTTCCAAATACAATGCATTTCTTTTGTTTTTATTCACCCCAATAATTTGTGTTAGGTACACGCAGCCATCTCCTTTTTTCATTAAATTAGACATCTGACCTCAACTATTTTCAAATTAAAAATTGGGTAAATTACATTCAGATCTCTGATCTGTGATTTCATTACAAATAGACCTCAGTTTTGGAATTTGCTATATTTAGAGGCCAGATTTATTTCCCCCTAACATGTGACTCCTTACAACTTAATTTTTTATAGATTCTTATCATTTGGGATATATTTTAAATTTATCTATCCTTTTTAAAAGTCTTCCAGTGAGGTTCAAATTGGTTATAAATTGTTCAGTTATGTTTTTCCATTAAATAAAATGAGTTATTTAATGTCAAATAATTGATGTTATGATAATTTTAAAAATTTTTAATTTTATATTATAATTATAAATTCTAAGCATATTTATTATTGATCTTTTCTTGTTTTTTTTATTATTTTAATTGTTATTTTTTTAAAAAAATATATATCTATTACTCTTAAAAAAGTTCTTTTTAAAGACGGCATTTTCTGAGTTAAATATTTATGGGTGACAACTTTTGATCTCATTTAATTCGAGGCATTTTTTTATCTAACACAAATTTTAATTATAAAAATTAACTTTATTTCACATCAAATATAAATACTAATATTAAAATTTAAAGTATTTTATATGCTACATACATTCTAATATTAAAAAAAAAAATTCTTTCATTAAACTTTAAAAAAAAAAATTTTTTGTCCAAAAAAGCTCGAACCAAAAGAGGCATTTAAGTTTAATATTTACAAACAATACACGCACTTTAGCTTTTCTTTAGAGTATTGTCTATAAATATTGTACTTAAAAAATATTATCTGTAAATATTTGACCTAGGAGTACTATTTATAAAAAAAATTTATTTAGGGTGGCAAGTATAATTTTTTTAAAAGAAATTAAATACAATTTTGTCAAAAAGATATAAAAGTAAATTCTTGTTTGATAATAATATAACATAATATTGAAATATACTATTTGATATTTTTAATAAAAGATAAATCTAATTGAAATGCACAGTAACTATCTGAGCTAATTATGTAATTTGATAAATCATAAAAATAATATATGTTTCAAATTATATAATCATATAATGCAGGATAAAGTTCATCCAAGTCCCTACTTTTAATATTATATTTATTTCTAATTCAAAAGCCTAACCTAAAGTGAAAACCATCCTGGAATAATTCTAATGTTATGGTCTTCTTGAAATGAAACGCAACCTCAGAGATCCGAATGTAATTTTCGTATTGTTCTCAGCGTAACGGTTTAAATGATTCGAGGTCGACTACCGCGAATGAGAGATTTCGGCTACAGGATCGGGCTCGCCATTAATGAGTGATGGGCAGCTTGAGAGAGTTGTCACTGTTGCCTTTTAAATATTTGGTCAGAGATCTTTTGGTGAATCGTGAATCTCCATGAAGATTGATTGAAGAAGAAGATTACTGCGCTGTTCAAGCCCTCTGGCGATGGCGAGCTCAGTGCCCCATCCCCACATGCGTTCGTACTTGCCCTCATATAATTAAGCTTTTTCAAGTCCCGGAGAGGAGGAGGAAGAAGAAGGAGATCGGCAGCCATGGGTACCGGTTGGCGGAGAGCCTTCTGTACTTTTCAGCGGGATCCCAAAGCAGCAGCGGCGTCGGCTCAGGGGAGCTCCAGGAAGGAAGCCAAATCAGCGGTTGTCTACTCCGGCGACGGGAACAGCAACGCGTCCACGCCTCGTTTACTCTGCAGGACCGCGCCGCCGGCGCGTACGTCGGAGCAGCCGTTGCTGTCGACGGCGTTGGAGAAAACGACTGGATGGAGGCTCAAAGATGATGATTTTGCCGGTCCGTACACTCCGCCGCCGGCGACGTCGGCAATCGGTGTTAAGGGAAGCCCCAGGTTGTTGCTGACGCGCTCGAGCCCCGCGTCTCCTCGATCTCCTTCCAGATTCGCCTTGCTGAAAGCCACCCTTCGTCTTTCTCGGGTAAAGCAGCTTACTTTTCGTTCTTTTGAAATCCGGATGGATCCGTTCGTCAGGATTCAGATCAGAGCCTTTCTCCATCTTTATTTTGTCTTCTCGCTGATTTGGGTCTTCTTTTTCTTCTTCTTCTTCATCTACTCACCCTCTGTTTTTCTACTTGTCTGATTTGGGTCTTCTTCTTCCTCTCTGTTTTTCTATTTCTTTACTGATTTGAGTTTTCTTCTTTTTTGATTTGGGTGGCGCAGAGCAGGTGCGGGATATGCTCGCAGAGCGTGAGGTCGGGTCAAAGGTCGGCCTTGTTCACAGCTGAATGCTCCCATTCCTTCCACTTCCCCTGTATCTCCGCCCATGTCCGGAGCTTGGGTCGCAGCCATGGCGGCTCTCTCGTCTGCCCCGTCTGTTCGGCGTCCTGGCGCGACGTACCCTTGATAGCCTCCGTGCCTTCACCGGCGGCGCCGCCGCGTCAACCTCATTTCGTTGATTCTACGGCTATCCCCGGGAGGGGAAGGTCTGGCGAAGCTGTTATCCGGCACAAGATCTACGATGACGACGAGCCCCTGTTGCTCTCGCCCTCCGGCCATGGTGGTGGTGCTCTTCACTTCAACCCCATACCCGAGGCCGATCACGAGGAGGAGGCGGAAGGATGCAGGGCTGAGATAGCAGGAATTGACGGCGGCTTGGAGGTCGCCGTCCTGCCGAAATCAGCCATGGTCTCCTCAAATCGGAGCCATCAAAGCTTTGTTGTGATCGTGAAGGTGAAAGCTCCCGGTCTTCCCCGACGGCTAACGCCGGCGGTTGACCCATCTTGCCGTGCTCCGATGGATCTTGTGACGGTGCTGGACGTGACCGGAAGCATGTCGCCTGCGAAACTGCTGATGCTGAAAAAGGCGATGAAGCTGCTGGTCTCTTCCTTGGGTCCAGCCGATCGGCTCTCTATAGTCGCTTTCTCGGCGACCGCCGCCAAGCGGCTCCTTCCCCTTGTCCGAATGTCCCGGCAGGGCCAGCGCTCTGCTCGCCAGATAGTCGACAGGCTCATAGTCTGCAGCGCCGCCGCCGACGGCGGTGGCGTCGCTGGCGATGCCCTCCGTAAGGCGACAAAAGTGCTCGAGGATCGTAGAGAGCGGAATCCGGTGGCGACTATCGTGCTCCTCTCCGACGGCCATCAGAACCAGCAGCAGAGTAATGAGCAGCTGGAGGAGGACGACGACGCGGAGAGGCATCTCCGTACACGATTCGCCCACCTCGAAATTCCCGTCGCCGGCACCGGCGAAGCTACTCAAGCAGAGGATATATTCTCCAGACGCGTGAGCGGGCTGGTGAGCGTCGTCCTCCAGGACGTTCAACTCCGGTTGACCTTCCCCTCCGGTGACGTTGCCGCAATCTACTCCAGTGGTGGCGGCGGGGCAGTCCATCATGGAGAATGCAACGCCAGTGGCATATCCATCCGGCTGGGAGATCTGTACGCCGAAGAAGAGAGAGAGCTGCTTTTGGAGCTGAGGCTTGCCGCTCCGCCTCTGCCGCCGGCAACGATGTCTTACAAATGCTGTTACCGGGATCCGATGTCACGGACTCTGGTTATCTGCGGAGAGCAAAAACTCGTCTTGCCGCCATTATTGCAACCGGGAGCTCAAGATCTGCGGAACCTGTTCGTCACCACCCGAGCACTTGTGGAATTTCGCCGCCGGCGGATCCAGCCGCCGCCGTCGCGGTATCGAGCTTCCGAGCACGGCGGAGGAGTTGCTGGTGGAGAAGCCCTTACGCCGAGATCGGCTTGGCGCGCCGCCGAGCAGCTCGCCAAGGTGGCGATACTGAAGAAGACGATGAATCGTGTCGGCGATTTGCATGGTTTCGAAAACGCCAGGTTCTAGAGGAAGATGAGTGGGTGAACTTGTGGGTGCTCTGTTGGTCCCCATTCTCTTTTTGTCTTTGATGGAAGAAAAAATGCACATTCTCCTCTATTTTTTACATGTATTTTGTATCTTTATTTGAACAAATTACTTATAGGTTCCTGATATTTAAGACTTCTTTCCATAATTTTATTAGAAAAATTATAATCATCTTGCACACAACTTAACAATTGAACTATACCGTCATTTTAAATAGTTATATCGATAAGATAAAAAGATATAGCCTTAGAACGCACAAATTTACTTTCATTTTAAATATAATCGTATACATACAGAAGTGATATTATATAAATAATATTATATTAAAAAGTTAATATCAGTCTATATTCAATCATAAAATAAAATTTTCAGTCATTCCACATTGATCTTGAGAGTTTTAATGCAAATTGATTGCTCTATCAACTTAAAGTGGAACTTTGAGCATAGGAACATAAAAATAAGATACCCCGATTAGTTATATCTTATATTATTTTTTTTCATGCACACTCATAACTTAGTTTCATGTTTGTTGCTTATTATTTTAGTGCTAGTAAAAGTTATCTACTAGAGTTAAGTTTTAGTACATTTAAATATTTTAGTTGTAGTCTTTTATTTCAAATGTTTATATTTAATTGAAAAAAAGTCGAGGAGATAATTTGGCACCAAACTCAACCTCACCGAAATAAGATGTAGAGCTCTTGCTCTCTTATTTAATTTGTCTTTCTACACTTCTCACTTTCCTTTATATTTGATCAATGTCATGTGATTTCTCACACTTGAGGTCTCACCGCCTGAGTTAGCCAATAACAACACGACTCTATAAACATTAGATATTGATGACAAATCTAATTTCTGTCAAGATCCAACTACAAAATCATCAAAGCTCAATTTCAAACTAATATCAATGTTTGTGAGAATTACATAAATGGTTAGAATTCAAGATAGCAAGTTTCGACAATTTCAATTCAATTAGCCTTAATGTGAAATCAAATATTTTTTATTTTAAGTTTATTTACATATATAAAATAGGTCATAAAATATTAGAATAATATTGTAGCATCTATAAGGATTACAGTTTGGCTCCAAAATCGATAGTCATATGATATTTGAATCAGTATTTAACTTGAATTTATTGAACAAAAATCATGAATTATGATCAAATCAAATTGACTTAACTCAATCTCTATTCTTTAAAATATAAATAATATACTCAATCATTTATTATAATTATTTATTCTTATACATAAATACATAGTAATTGTAATTAAAAAATTCATTTGATGGTCTTAAGAGCATAATTAACCCAATTTTGAATCCTACCGGATGCAATTATTTAAAAAAATTTCAGTTCTTAGAAAACTTAAGTTGATTCGATTAAAACTCAAGTCAGCTCAAACTTAAATCAAATGAAATAAGCCAAGCTTCAATCGTACCTAGCTCGACTCGAACTCAGATCGTTCTCACCCCTAAGTATCGATAATCATGCACGCACACGCATTGAATTGTCATATTAAACATTTATGATCATAATTGCTCAATTCAATGCTACAACAATTATTCTATTTAATTTTTAAGCACAATTTCACTATTTGCACATATACAATTAAAAAAATTTAATTACAGCCTAAAAAATTTAAGATCATTCGTACTAATGATGAAGCATATTATACATGAAAAAAATTATTGGATTCAGTCGACCGAATGGTTCAGCCAGCCAATAGTGAACATCGGGGTTCACTATTGACATAGCAACTCTATTGGCCGACCGTTCAGCCGGTTGAACCCAAAAACTGCTTCACACATCGAGCATGCTCCATCATACACTCAATCTAGAACCATATTTTGCACCAGTTTAGCTCAAGAGAAGAAGGATGCAAAATCACAACAGTAATCACATCTCATTCAAGTGGAACTGTGGAGGGGCAAAAATAACAACAAAGCTACAGCATCAACAGATTACAACTTAACAGCTATTTTTCAAAGGCATTCATATGGGGATAATAATAATAGCATTGCAGAGAGCCAAACTGTAATTTCGCAGTCACTTGAAAGTATGCGGAATGTAATATTGAAATCAAGTACTTAATATACAAATAAGATGGGTATTCTGGTCCTTGTATCAGCAGTTCATCAAACAGCCTTATGCCTGCAGGTGCTGCAGAGAGGAAGAACATGAATTCGCAAATGTTGAAGATCTTTGCATGTTAAGTAGATATTAGTGAATTCAATTACCATGATCATTGGGAGATGAAGCAAAACAAGAGATAAGCAATACAAGATAATGGAGATGATGGCTGCGGCAATGATATTGTAAAGCAGGCGCTTGTTATCCCTGCTGGGTATGAAGTCCATCTTCAGTTTGTTTGTCAGTTGGAAGATTCTGCGAGCAACCTGAACAGTGATGGGAGAAATAAGAGCCCACACTGGAATTTGCATGAGCTCAAACAAATGCAAGTTTTTCCGGAGGTAAACCGGTCAAGTAGTCAGTTTATGGTCTAATCAGTTCAATCGGATAAACCATAGGTCAACCAAATAATCTTATAATTATATCATAGATATTTATAATTCTATAAATATTATGAATAATTTTTAAGAAATTAAAGTTATTCTAAAAATAAAATAATAAATAGAAAAATTTAAAACAAAAATTAATGTTACAAGCATTAGTTAATAGGCAATCATTTAAATAGAATAAATATAAACCTAACTTAACTGTTAATTCACCCAAATAATAAAATCAATTAAGTTAAGAGAATAAAAAACATCAATAAACATTTGTCAAGTTAATTCCTCGTATTTATGAACTTGAACCAGTTTGACCGATTCATTCGGTTCAACGGTCGGACCAGTTTTTAGCCGGTCCAATTTGGTCTAATTATTATTTCAGTTTTATGGACAAGTATAGGCTTTGCTCTCTCTTTGAGATTGACTACATAAATAGGCTTTACACAAATTTTGTTTTAATGTCCTAATGCTTATCCACTAAAGAGAAACTATAAGATCCGTTAATAGGTATACCAAATTAAAAGAATAATTTACACACACCAACCAAATATTAAATGTTATTTGTATATTACCATTTAACCTCAACTATTATAGTCTTTTTAATCACTACCAAATCTTAATCAACAAAGAACTCAAATTCTCAGTGGAATTATTTGCCTTTGGAAGGATGCCAAGAAGATAATGAATGGGTTTGATCATCAGAAAATAACCCACTATTTCAAATTATTTGGCATCACCAACCAATATCATGCACTTTCTCTACTTTTGATGACTAATTAATACATAATAAAGCTCTATGAACTTTTTTCCAGCCTTTCCTTTCTCAATGGTCCTGTTTTCAAACTTGGAGGCCCAAAGATAAAACAATCGTTGATAACAATTCATATCCTAGGATTTGCATTGAACACATGTATGTTTGTTTAATTTACTTATTTATGTGGACTCCACATCCTACATTTGTTGATAAAAATTATCCCCAAAAATGAAAGCATGATAATCTATCCTAGGATTTGAAGTACTTTGTTAGCTGCTATCTTCATTTTGGTAACTTATAAGTTCTTGTTCTTTGTTATGTTTCATAAGTATCCATGTTTTTTACCTTGTCGTATCTTGTGATTTTCTACCTATATTTATTTTGCCAAGTATTGACATTCTTTATGTCATTTTATGGACACGAATTCTTTAGCATCTGGTTGTAGTATTTTGCATATCTCTTACGAATCGAACAAAAAATGTCTCAATATTCTTCCTTTCTCTCTGTTCCTCTTCTTGCTTTTCTTCTCTCATTCCCTAGCACCTTCATCACCTTATTCCTTCCAATTTCATCAATCTTCTTTCCCTTATTCCTAGATTATTTGTTACTTGTCCTACTTATGTCTGGGCACATAAGAAGCCTGACCTCCTCGAATGTATTTGCATTCTAAAATGATTTCTACCATTTGCTTGAAAAATAGAAGAGGATATCAAAAATTACATGCAACTCACCGTGATATAAATAGCAGATGTGAGCATGAAGTTCAGCATAGGGAAGTTGGGTAACAGAGAAAGTAGCATGTATGGCTGTTCATCTGGACCACCTGATCTGCAATGAGGAAAACAAGCCTTCAGAACTCCATTAACTTGTCGAAATTTCCTCATTTCAAACTCCATATAGTTGACAAAATTTCATCTTTTCTCTATTCAACTACCTCAGACAGATATGAAATTGTGATATGTAAGTCTCCAGTGTAATCTTCCCAAGCCACCTAATTGAAAAAAATAGTATTTGTAAGTGCAAAGTTCATGACAATTAATGGAATTAGTTACAGAAGGGAAAATAGGAAGACTTACGCAAATAGGGCAAGTGAATGATTCCGAAACTGCTGAGTGAGGTTGCGCAAACAAATGTAGATACTGTTTTCAAGAGCAAGATAATTTTATCAAACTATTTTGGTAACAAAACCAAAAGGAACGCATCTCCCTACATAGAGAATGATAATTTAATTATCCGGCTTTAGTTAAGTAAACCAAAAGTGGGACATTTCCATGCATAACATAGTTTTTCTTATCTACATATCGAACATTCAATTCACATCATTTACACTTTGACCATGTCACTGCTATTTTCACCATTGCAGGGGATAATGAGAGGGCATATTAACATTTATGGCCGCCAAACCATAATTTCTATCACTGAAATGTATCCAAGATAGAAAGAGAAAAGCAAACATATAATTGATTTTTATTAATTTTGAAAAAATTTATGATGAAGTCTTAAGATAAGTACGTTGGAGAGTTTTAGAAAAGAAAAAAATGTATTGCTTATATTCAAATTATTAAAGACATGCATAAAAGAGCTGTTATGTGTGCTCAGACACAAGAAGATTTGACTAAGAATTTTCCTATTACAGTTAAATTACATCAAGGCTCAGCTTTAAGTCCGTATCTTTTATTCTGGTTATAGAAGTTCTGATTTGACATATCCAAGATAAGGTGTCTTGGTGTATACTCTTCACAGATGATATTATCTTTATTTATAAAACTAAAAAGGGAGAAACTAAAGCAAAATTCAAGTTATGAAAGAATACTTTAAAATCTAAGGATTTTCATCTCAGTAGATCAAAAACTGAATATATAGAGTGCACATTTAGTTAAAAAAGAACTTATATTAGTGATGTGATAATTATTAATCAAATTGTCAAGAAGAGTAAGCGTTTTAGATACATTAGATCAATCATACAAAATGATGATGACATAGATAATGATGTTATTAGCAGAATCCAAAAAAGATGAGTAAAATAGAAAAACTCTTTTAGTGTGTTGTGCAATAGAAAAATTTTATTCAGACTTAAAGGTAAATTTTATAAAACTGTATTAAGACCAGTGATAATATATAGTGCTGAATGCTGGCCTACAAAGATAAAATATTTAAATAAAATAAGTACTACAGAAATGAGAATGCTAAAGTGGATGTGTGGCTATACACGAAAAATAGAGTGAGAAATTAGTATATCCGTGAGAAAGTTAGAGTTGCATCAATTGAGGATAAACTTAAAAAAAAAGTCAGTTTAGATAGTTTGAACATATAAATTGCAAGCTGATTAAAGCTTCAGTTAGGAAAAATTGAGTTATTGAATTTTGCCCATGTACAAAGAGGAAGAGAGTGACCAAAGAAGACATGACAAAAAATATAAGGAATTATCTTACTTAGACCTAAATAAGGATTTGTTAATTGATAAAGCACAATAAAAACAGAGGATTCATATAACCGACCTCACCAAGTGGGATTAAGGCTTGGCTGTTGTTGTTATAATATATCCAAGATACAAATACTATGAATTAGACGCTGAATTCAAAATCAAGGGAAAAAATTAGTACGTTATTGGAATCCATGAAGTGTAAGGATGGTATTTGTTATATGTGTACTTCTCCAGCTTGTAAACATACTCATACCAAAAGTATCCACCCTGGAGAACAGCACAATATAAGGACAATTGAATTCAAGGAAATAAAAAACAGCAACAACAATGAAAATGCAGTTGGAAATCCACCAGGGCACATAATGCTGCTAGGGAAATCTTGATCGTCATTCTTTGTTTCACTTCAACTTCTTCAAGCTTTTCCATCCATCTCTCGACCTGTAGCAGTGAATGGAATAAAACACAATAGTTAAATCACATATTGAAAAAATATCAAACACTTACAGTTGGATGGTAAAATGCATATATCATCCCCACAATCCAGATATAACGATCAAGCCCAGCACGAAACTGCCATTCATGCATGGGCGGATACTTTGTTTTAGCTCTTGGATCAACATAACCTGTGCAGTAGCTTCAGTACTTAAAAGAGATTTCCTCTATGAGTACCGAAAGACAATTGGAGTTTGCTTACCTAAAAGGAACTTGAATGGACTCCACACAACATCATAGACACCAGGTATCTCCCACACCAACACTATCACTAAAAAACAAGCAGCAATTTTCACTGCAATGATTGAGCTGAGGTGATTGTACTTGTTCAGAAATCCAAGTGCACCGTAGACCATAAGAGTGAAGAAGGTGTGCATGGGGCAGATGTAATAAAGCATATAGTGGTTATTGAGGACAATACAGCAAAAGGCTACAAAGAAATTAAGTCTCCACATCATCTGTTTAAAAAGGGGAGAAGAATGTACATCATTCAATTGCTCAAAATTAAAAGTGTATTTATTTATGGACAAACATTGAGTACCTGAGCGAACCGAGAAAAGCTGAAATCCTTTCTAACATAGTAATAAGAGAAGTTCCCAAATCCAGTCATCCACACATATGCAGCAATAAAGATGCGGATGGCATTATAGATTTCTTTTGCAGCAAAATAATGATACATAAGGAACAGTACCTGGAATCAATGCATCATCTACATCATGCAAATATGGGACAAGTAACGACCAAATAGAAACAGATCATAGAATGTTTCTCACATCAACCAGAATATTGATCAATTAAAATGAAGGAAAAGATGTAAAAAAATATAGTAGTCAAAGTATTCATACAAAGTTAAGGGTAGAAATATATCTGTAGGCTGTTTATTTGCCAGGATTAATTTTAATCTAAGTTAAAATTAATCTTATAGATAATATTATACACAAATTTTAATATTAAGCTAACAATATTTCAAATCTTAAGCAAGCTACAACAACAACAACAACAACAACCAAGCCTTAATCCCACTAGGTGGGGTCGGCTACATGAATCCTTTGTTTCCATTGCGCTCTATCAGTTACCAAATTCTTATCTAAGTTTAAGTAATTAAGATCACTCCTTATAGTTTCTTGCCATGTCTTCTTTGGTCTCCCTCTTCCTCTTTGTACATGGGCAAAATCCAATAACTCAATTTTTCTAACTGGAGCTTCAATTGGCCTACGATTTAGATGTCCAAACCATCGAAGCCGACTTTCTCTAAGTTTATCCTCAATTAGTGCAACACCAACTTTCTTTCGGATATACTCATTTCTCATTCTATCCTTTCGTGTATATCCACACATCCATCTTAACATTCTCATTTCTGCAACATTTATTTTATTTGTATGTTTCTTCTTTGCAGGCCAGCATTCAGCACCATATATCATCGCTGGTCTTATTACAGTTTTATAAAATTTACCCTTAATTTTGGATGAAATTTTTCTATCGCATAACACACCAGAAGCATTTCTCCATTTT
>JAEMOT010000837.1:365791-392650 GCA_019297695.1 Apostasia ramifera
ACCTTACGGATACAGTTAGCAACTGTCAACCACATAAGATCAGTTTCCCCGTTAATATTCCATTGCCCAAGTTCTAGAACCTTCTTCTTAAATATACATTTATTCTCATTCTTTAGATTCCACCATCGAGTCCGAGGATAGGATTTTGACTTATTATTTCTTCTCAAATACTTTATCTCGAAATCTAAAACCATTAATCGATGTTGGGTAGTCAAACATTCACTTGGAATGACTTTATAATTTTTACAATCCAAGCGATCTCGTTTCCTTATAAGAAAATAATCAATCTGAGTTCTTGAAATTCCATTCTTGTATGTAATAACATGCTCCTCTCTCTTCTTGAATAAAATATTAGCAATTACAAGATCATATGCTGAAGAAAACTCTAAAATAGTTTTACCCTCCTCATTTATCTCTCCAAAACCATATCCACCATGTATATTATTAAATTCCTCAGCAACAATATTTAAGGAATGATTCTGGTGTGTTATTAAAATTAATTTTATTTCACATCTTGCATAAATTCCAAAATAAAAAACTAACATTATTTCACATCCAGCATTCATCACAAAAAATAACTAATTTTATTTCAAATCTTTCGCAAATCTCAAAACATAAACATCACACCAAAGGTTATTTTTTACTCCAATTAAAATTAACCCAACAAACAAAGCTGTTAACTTGAATGAAGTTTTCCTTGGAGAAAAAACTAACCTGCATCCACCCCTTCCACTCCTCAGTCTGATGCCTATTAAGATAAAGTATGGGTTTTCCTGAGAAGGGTGCCCTATCATTGTGGACCTTTAAGGAAGTCATGGCAGCAACAATGATGAGTAGGAAGTATAGAAACAGGAAAAGGTCCCTGTTGTATGTCTGCATGGAGAAGGGTGTGCAAGTTGAGAAAACTAGAAGTAAAATACACCACATCTTAAATGAATTTGATAAACAGCATAACAAAATAACAAAAAAAAATCAAGCACTAGATATTAAGTTTCACTACATTATAATGCCAACAAACAATTTCAAATTTATGGACTTCCAAGATTATAGCTCAGTATCCTTATTAGAAGTGCAATAATGTAAATCTATTGATTTGCCAAGTAAGGCTGCAGCATCCTGTCATTTTATCATTGCTTTCATAATGCAGCTTAATAGGCTACATCACATCATAAATTCATAATTTCCATCAAGTTATGTAAAAAGCAGATATTCTGATTTCAAATCTAAATTAGCAATTCTCGGTGAAAATCGGAAAAATACCTTTGCTGACTCCCCAAAAATGTTTGTGCGGTCACAAATGTAATAGTATAGCAGAAGAGCTCCAAACTCTGCCCTGAAAAACAAACAAAACCCCACAAGCTAAAACTCTGATGCCAGTTTCTCGAAATTCGATACAAGCTCTGCTTACATTGCTCTTAGTGTTGAACGATTCTCTAGCAAGAATTCCTTGTCCAAACAGAAGAACCTAAACAAGTTCATTAGAGGGAACTCAGCACTGATAAGAAGTAAATAAGTGCTGAGAGAAAATTGAGGAGAGAAAGTTAACCTCAAGAGTGGCGACGATTTGCTAAACTTTGAAGAATCTGCTACAAGGCCTCCCTCTAGCAAACGAACTTTCGCATCTTCCTTATCTTGCCCAAGGTCAGAACCAGCCAAATTGGCATCCAAATACTTGCCACTGAAAAAAAATGTAACAAGAATGCTTCAAAATCTCTAAACTGAAGTCGAACATGTGGAATCGAATTCAATAACTCACTGCATCGAAGCATTTCTTCTTCTTCTCCATTTCTGCAGGAGCTCTGCATACACCCATGCTAAAAATACCGGGATGTAGCCAAGCAAAAAGGACACCTGCCACAACACAATAGCTACAATTTCAGCATCAACGGACTTTCTACTGAATTGATAGCGAAAAAGAAGAACAAGAACGCCATTAATGATGTTCAGTTGCAGCATAACAACAAGAATCAGAAAGGAAGAGTTGAGATGGTCGTTAAATGGATACTTCGGGCTTGAAAACAAAAAAAACGACATCAAATTAGTGTAAAGACACAGTAATGCTTTGAATTTCTGATTGCAATCGAGCCATTTACCTGTCCCGGTGTTACTGGGCTCCAAATCTCCATGCCTCCGAAGACAACGAGGGAGTCAAAAAGAAAGAGAGAGAGTGTCGAAAGTAAGTGAGAGAGAGAGAGAGAGGAGAACCCTATGCCCTCCACTTTGTAGAACGACGAGGCACCTTAAGTACGAAAGTGACGATGGAGCACGGTAAAGAACCGCGGTCCGGCAGCACAGCGAGGGAGTTTCCCGGCGGTACGGCGGGAGGGCTGTTTGTACGCCACATATTAACCTAACGTGGTCGAGCGCCATTTGTTAACCGGCGCGAGTCCACAAATTCCATTTTTTGAAATTGAAATTTGAGTCACAGTCTTCATTGGAGATTTGGCAGCTGGAGACATAAATAACCATTAATTTGCCGCAAAATTTGATATATAATTTTTTTTCCCAATGTTAGTAAATTCAAAATTAAAATATTTCAATTATCCAAACAAATAAAATAAAAAAATTTCTCATCAATAATAAAGTTTGGGATATTTTCCTAGGTCCACTCTCGTTTACTTTTGGATTAATCTAATGAGTTTCTCACAAAATCTAACAATAAAATTATTGAACAATATTTATACAGGACTTATCAAATAAAAATTTATTATATATATATATATATATATATATTTTTAATTTTATATGAATCTTATTTTATATTATATTTACTTTGCAAATTTTATATATGACGGTAAATTAAGAAAAAATAATATACAAAAAATTTATGAAAAGATAAAAAATGATATGAAACGATAAGAAAATGACGCGAAATGACATTCTTTCGCTGTTGCGTGCGGGGCCACTTGAGCATACTGTAACCTCAGATTGAGCACCTCATGAATGACAAGGCACGCATTCTCGAATTAAATAAAAAGCCTTGGTGGAACTGAGGGATCGAGTAACATGTAAATACATAGTTTGAAGAGGTTTAGATGAAAATGATTAGAAATAAAGGTATAACGAATAATAAAAATCTTCTTTATGATGCAGCTTTAAGCATTATTTAAGTTAGAGTTAATTACCGGTAGATGACTGTAATTTATCCATAATTACAAATGGGTTGATTTCTTTTTTAAATCCTTCACTTAGTTACCTAGACCTGTACTATTATAACTATTGGGTCCTTTCATTAACCGTACTATTATATTACCTTTCAGGCATCAAAAGTCCCTGGTAGTAAGGTTTTCCTTTACTTACTCTCATACTTGCAAGGTTTGACGAAGGTGGCTTAGGGTTTTCGGGGTACAATCTCTCTAACAACACTCCTCCTCTCCTTCGGCATTGATCATCGCCATTTGATATATCTACAGGTAATTAGATGTGGGATTTCTTCCTCTTAGTTTATTATTTGCTCATTCTGGTGTTTATTCCCTACTCATCTCCTCTTCTACCTCCTTGTTCCAATTTCTAATTTTTGCAAGACCTTTTAACATTGTTTGCATCTATAGCACTGAGGTGTTTTGTCTATTTTATTTATAAGAGGTTTCTTGGCTATAGTCGACACCTTTTCCGCATTCAAACTTGAAAAACACTGGCATGCAGCTCTAGGAAAGTTTAGCGATGGTAGCTACGGCAAAGTTCGACGGTGGCAGCTCCAACAAAGTGTGTCGGCATTAGCTTTGGTCGGTGGCGTAGTGAAGTATGTCATGTGCTAGGCAGTGAGGAGAACAAATAATAAGTATATAAAAGACCGGTCAGAAATATAACTGAATTTTATCAGCTTAAACAGTCTTATTTTGGAAGCTTTTTCAAATTTCTACAAAGTTAACAGTCATTTTGGCTCACATAAATCGTCTTTAGGGACTTTTTATGTAATTATTTTTATTGTAAAAGGACCTATTATGATAATAAAATTTATATAATAGAGACCTAAGTGAATAATTTAATAAAAAAATGTGAACCTATCAGTAATTATAGATAAATTACACAGACCCATCAGTAATTAATCTTTTAAATTATTTCATAATATTTCACTATAACATACCTTTCCTGAAGTACCACCAAAGAAAATTCTCGATTAATATTGGCAGCAATTTTGTTCAAGTTTAAAACTCGATCGAAATTTATATATTTATCTTTTGAAAATAATTTAATTTTTTTTTTAATCTTAACACATAATCAATTCAATATATATTAAATATAAATATAGATATTAAAATAAATTTAAGGTATAATTAAGATATTTTGTTTGGAATCTAAAGAGATTCGAATCACTTCAAATCCAATGTTATCTGCAATCTACACTACAGGGACCACACGTTTGGATCTCTTCGTTACCTACCCACAAGCATCCAATTTCACATGTGAAAGCAACACCGAGAAAAACTGGCGAGTTTAAGCGAGTTAGTCTTAAATTAAGTTTAAATTTTGGGATAATTACCTACATGTCATACAGTTTAGTTTTATTTATGCCTTACCCATTCATTTTTAGTTAATTACGCTATGCACACTCAAAACATTATAAAATCTTACATACACACATTTGAGTTAAAACTTAATTAAAATCTATTTGAAAAAAAAATATTTTGTTAGTAAATCATTAAAATTATATTTTTACTTTTAATGGTACATATTTTTCTCTTCCTCAATACTACACTAAAGCGCTGATTTGTCCTAAAATCAATTCACGTTGCGGATGTCTCCTTCCTTTACTACCACCTAAATATTAAGATTTTAGGATTTTCATTCAAAATATATTTAAATATCCTTAAAATAATATAATGAACTGTTCAGATTTTTTGTAATCTAATTATAGTTAGGTTATTGAAAAATTATAATTACTCATTATAATAAAAATAAGTTAAAATGTGTGTATGTAAGATTTTATAATATTTTGAGTGTGCATAGCGTAATTAACTAAGAATGGATGGGTAAGGCATAAATAAAACTAAATTGTGTTGTATGTAGTTAATTATCCCTTAAAGTTTTTGATTTTAAGTCGACTAAATTAATTTTGTTAGATTTTAGTTCATTTTTCATTAAACTAATTACTGTTATGTATATTATACATATGAATATTGAATTACGAAAACAAATACGTATTTTATTGTCAAAAAAAAAATATATTATATATATTATATTAAAATTTTATAAAGTTACATATTTTATATCATTTTTATAAAAAATCACACTATATTTTAAATAATGTGCTGTAAAAACTAGATAATTTAATACTAAATCTTTAAGTCTTAATCCTAGATTTTAATTTTCATAGATTGTTATATATAAATTTTATTTTAAACTCAATTTAACAAAATAAAAACTTTTATTATAGATTTACGGACTGTACATGACATAACAGAATTCGTGAAAATATATCAGTAAATTTTAATTTATAAATTTTTTAAAAATATGTTTAAAATATGTAATTTTATAAGATTTTAAAATTATACACGTAATATTTTACATTTGACAATGACAAACATAATTTTTTTTGTAATTAAAGTATTTTCTATGTAAACCCCCTTATAAATAATGCTACCCCATGTAAATTTCAACGGCAAATTCGCACTTGCACAATATGTGATCAAAGAGTTTTCCGCCCGATTCCATCTCCGCGAAAGCCAAGCGAAAGTCGGCACAATATATTATAAATTATGTTCCAAAGTTGTGTATTCATTGAGCTTCAAGCTAGCATTACTTTCCCTATTTGCTATATGTGGTCGTAAAATTTTTTGTTACAAACAAACTGATATGAGTACGGTGAAAATTTGGCAAGCTAGCATAAGAATTGAGCTCATTAAGAATTGACAACTTTAGAATAGAATCACCTATCAGTATGTTAAGAATACAATTTTGTCTTCGTAAACTCGTGTAAAATTTAAATTCTACCTAAGCCCTAAATAGAATCACCCGAATTTATATACATATCAAAACAAATTTATTATTTATGTAACAAATACACAAAATTATGAATTTATACCCAAATGCTTAAAAGGGCTAAAAGTATAATTTATAACTCTTTCATCAGAGATTTATGTACACGATACAGAATTTAAAAAAAATTTATAAATTTCAAGCTAAATTTAAAAAAAATGCTAAAAAAATCTTAGAATGATTTTTATCATGTATGATTTATAATTTTATAATAATTAAAATTTTATTTTGAAAATATATTTTTTAGTTTTTAAGATTTAGAATTCAATTTTTTAGTGTTAAAGTAATTTAGAATTTTAAGTTTTAGTTTTAAATTTAAATAATTAGGATTTGAAATTTAATAAAAAAATTTAATATTTTTTTAAAACATAGTAGATAATCTGTAATTTTTTTTAAAAATTTTATATGCTTCACGTAATTGTCATCCACATTTATTATCTTCCATTCTATATGAGGGACGTTCATTAAAAAAAAAATTCTCTATGATGAGACACATAATATTTATGACGGCAAAAAAGTTAATATATTAATTTTTTTTTTAATAAAAAGTTTCAAAGTGATGCTTACCCATGCATCACAAAAATTTAAATATTATTATATGACATTTTTAAATTTAAAAAATGTTTAATTTAATATAACTTAAATTTTATATCATATTTTTTAAAAATAATTATTTAATTTGATGATATATAAATAATTTTATTAAAATTATAAAATTATTATTAAAAAAATAAATATCTAAATTTTAAATAATATTAATATAATAATGAAGCAAATTCTCCTAAATATGTACTTATTTTAAACTATTTCTGTACACTTTTATACAGAAATATTTGGATATTTACGCCTACGTACGTATAATTATATATATATCTATATATAATATTTGCATAAGGGCACAAAAATTACACAATTATATATTTAATTAATATTCTCAAAATTTATATACAAAACACAAAATTATTTAAGTATTATAAGTTTCACAAGTGCAGTTAAATCCTGTTAGATTTAATTCAAAGGTCCCTCTCAAATTCAAAATTTTCACTCAAATTTAATTTTCCTTTCTAAATTAAATTTCACTATTCTCCATCTCCAATGCCAAATATGAATAGATTAAATCATAGTTAAAGACTAAATTAATTATGATTAAAAAAATTTTAAAAAATGAAATACATAATATTTAAATAATTCTGCATTGTATGAAATATTTTTTAAAATATTAGTAAAATATGTAATTTTCTCAGTCCCATGGCACTTGGCCCAATATATAAATATCTTAATTCTCATCGCATATGCATAAATACTTATGTGCATAAATAAATATATAAATAAACATCTATATTTCTCAATGAGGTGTTTAAGCTTTAGAATGGTACAAAAAATGAACATATCACAAACTTTTGAGTGATATGTGAATAAATTTGAACCATTACATTTTACAATAAATAATTTTTTTTTTTTTTTTAGAAATTGAGAATAGAAGGGATGTAATATCCCGTGATCTCAATATGAAGGTATTGTCCACTTTGACTTTAGTAAAACTGCGTAACTTGAGTGCTTTCCAGAAGGTCACCCATCCCAGTGCTATTTCAGCTCAAGCACGCTTAACTACGAAATTTTTCATCATTAGCCTTACAGTTTTGCCCTAAAAGATGCTTCTACCATTTGAGATTACGTTATCTACTTATACAGCTCAGGATCTCCATCTTTTTTTAATGTGTGACGATTTATTCCTGTGACTCTCTCACTACTCATTCTTTAGCCTAGAAGCATGTCAATGATTCCTTTCTCTTAAGACATCACCCGACGATTACTCCCCGCCCTCTTCGGCCATGAGCGTCACAGGCCCACCAACTTCCGCTTGGATTATCCTCGAACCACATCGTACTACAGGAGATCGGCTCTGATATTACATTATAATATCCTGTGATCTCAATGTAGAGATATTGTCCGCTTTGATTTTAAGAATCACGCACTTCCCAGGAGGTCACCCTAGGTATGACAACATTGTATAATGATAATGGTAATGTTAATTTAGATTTATAGTTTATTTATTTATTTTATTGTGATAAATATTAATTTATTTATCACAATAAAATAAATAAATAAATCATAAATTTAAATTAACATTATTGGGATGTTACAAGGGAGCTGCATAGAAATAGATACACAATTATACATCATTCAAGTGTTTATTGCTATAAATCTATGATTGAAAGGCACCCTTTAATTATGCAATTTATGATTCATCATTATCATGAAATAATTTGAGGCTAATAATTGACATCCAACATTCATAAGCCTAGAAAAATGTTTCTCTTGATCAATATAATATGCTACCGTATAATTATTATTGAAATAATTTGGCTTAGAATCATTATTTTTATTTTTATTTTTATTTTTTTTTTGATAGGAGCTTAGAATCATTATTGATGAACGCCTAGGCGAGAGAATCATATAATGTGCCAATTCATGTATGAAGTATTCACTTATTTGAGCATCTACATAGATGAAACTTAATACTTTGTTTGTTTGTTTGAAGAATTAAAAAAAAAGAAATATAATGAAAAAATTTATAATTTATTTTTTAAAAAATAAATAATATAAAATAAAATATGAATATAAAATAAAATTAATTAATTTATTAAAAATTTTATTGAACCTGAAATAAAATAATTATTTAATATTAAAATTAGATTAATATAAGAAATAAAATAAATTTTTATTTTTATTTTCTTCAAATCAAATAGAGCGAAATGTAGATACATTTATTTATCAATATGTACGTAATTAGTGATGTAACGGTTTTCATCTAATTTGGGTTTTGATTGGAGGCAAAGATACAGCGGTAAAGAAAATATTTTCATTTTGTTCTCTTTCTCTTTCTCTTCACGCGGTCTCACACATTGAGGAAAAAGAAGATGAAAAAAAGCAATGAGGTGAAGTAAAAATAAAAAAAGAATGAAAATATAAATTTGTTCAAAAAATTTAGGAGAGTATTCAGTTCAATATTATCTTGATGTAATTTTATATTATTTAAAAAAAATAATTATTTAATTTGATAATATTTTTAGATAATTTTTAAAAAAAATAAAAAATTATTAATAAAAAATTGACATCTAAATATCATGATATTTAAATAATATGATATAACATTAAAATAGCATCTAACCAAATGCCCAATCTTCTTATTTATATATTCTTAGTATTTCATGACATCTTTTTCCTCTTGTCTTAGGTTTTAAGTTACTTCTTTCCTTCAATTTATAGGAGAGAAAATAGAAAATAAAAATATTATTTTATTATATTCCGATACACCTATTCTCCAAATATTTGCAGGTAGATTGCAGCTTTCTTTCTCTTCTTCTGAAGTTTCTTTTATTATTATTATTGATACTAAAAAATTTTCTGACATTGTGTCAAGCTAGAATGAAAAGAGGGTGCTTGATCTATTTTGACTCGGGATATCGGTCGAGACCTTGAGTTCAAGAGCACTCGAGCAAACTCGAGATGCTTGCTTAATGTTATTTCAAGATCTTGGGAATATCGCTTATACGGTGCTTAGATGATGTTCTTTCGAGTCCTTGAGAGAAAGTGTTGCTCATTCTAAGGTGTTCAACTGATATTTCAACTTGAAACATACTTTTCTCTCGAGCAGATTTCCTTCGTGCTCGAGTAATAGCAACACCCGATTTCTGAAGATCTTTCGAGCAAAGGCCTTGTGAATTGCTCGAGAGGAGTGTGTTAACGTTAATTGACACTTTTTATGATTGATGAAGTGCCTCTAGTTTCATTCCAAATGACACACCGTAATTGAAATTTGTTGATGCCTGTTGACATCAAAAAAGCGTGAAGTGTTCGACATGCAGCTAATGCTAGACAATCCCGCAAAATATTTAGCATCGACATTTAATAATAATTACATTTAGAGCCATCATTAGTTTTAGTTTGATAACAGTTTGTATTTATATAAATATGTGAACATAATCATAGTATTTAGCTATATTTTAAAACACTTTCGCAGGAGAGTCTAATACTTCTATCTATAAGAAACCCTAGAAATCTCTAATATGTACACATTCCATATTATGTTTGCATATGTGTTGAATTTTTAGACCCAGATCAAAATCAGTACCAAAATAATATTAGTTTAACAAAAAAATAATAAATAATTTTTTTAAACAAATTTTAATATAAAAAATATTATTTTATTTTACATACTCAATAATTTTCAATAAAAATATTAATTTTATTTCACATTTTAAAACAAAATACTCAATTTTAATATTTTGATCTAAAATGTGAAATAAAATTAATATTTTTATTAAAAATTATTAAGTATGTAAAATAAAATAATAATTTTTTATATTAAAATTTGTGTAAAATAATTAAATTTTTTTAATTATTATTATTATTATTATTTAAATTAGTACAATATTAGCTAGCATGAGAGCGAAGAAGAGTTGAGAAACATTGCCAAAAACCTCCCCAAAAAGAGTGTTGCTCGATGATGATGGGACTCAAAACAAGAAAACTCGACAAAATTTTAATAAAAATGGGGAATCAAATAAAAGTCTCTGCAGATAATGATAGAAACCAAACAATGCAGCCATAAATTACTGAAAAGGATTCCCTTGGGCCCAGTGCAAGACATGGGAACTTCAGCATGAGTAAACACATATTGTATTTACACTCTATTGAGTTGTTTACCCGTAGTTAAACCGGCTCGTCTATAAATAAGAGAAGCTGAAGAAGACTTTGACGATGATAGAGCGAGATGTTGCTGTAGTAAAGTTAAAACATCCATCTAGAAAGCATTTAGAGCTCAACCGCCTAGCATTTAAAGCTCAAATGCCGACGGTTAGGTGCAACATCGATGAAGATCACCATTTCACTAGGAGCAAAGACTTTGACGAAAACAAAAAAAAAGGATATAAAGAAGATACGTAAATCATCTTGTATTTCGTTCATTTCAAATTATACAAGATTCTTGAAGAAAGATGCTTCTGCTTTTTTCATTTTTCTTTGAATACTTTTTTTTGCAAGTCTCATAAAAAAATTCTAGATTTCTCAAATTATTTTTTTTTGATGAAAAATATTGTGGCCAATTTTTCGACCAGTAACACCAAATTGCATTTTCGTGGGTGCCGAAAATTTTGAGTTCTTGGTTCAACCAATCATCCAACTAGTTTCAAGATTTCAGCTTTCTTTCAGTTGAAACTTGAATAATAATAATAAAAAAAAAATTTAAATACACACTTTTCAATTCTTTTTCAATAACATATTAAGCCTTTTATCTAAAAAAGCTTTTATTTCTTTATTTTATAATTTAATTCCCAAATTTTTTAAAAACAATATATTTAAGAATTTTACAAGATTTTTGAAAGATTTTTTTGGCTAATTATAACTGTTTAGATGTTATTGCCAATGATATATATACACAAAATTTTCTATAAATTATGTAAATACATGTGTGCTAGTAGGTTTTAATGTTTTACCATTGTTATTGTGTGGATTGTATTGGAGTATATTTCCCCCTTTTGAGTCGTTACGATGATTCACCGTTAAATGATTGTGAATTATTTCATTTGATAAAATGGTCCTAACTTATGAGTTTTAATTGTTCATAATTTATCTTTCATGAGTTTCTCTTCTCCTCCTTTCTTTATGTATTTCTCTTTACATAAGCATTTTGTGAGTACTTTAGTTTAATCACATACTTTGAATGTTTCATTCAATAAATAAATCAATTTGCTGATTTTTCTCATTTCAATTTTCATCAATCTGAAGACTAAAATGGAAGTTGTTTTAAATTATTTTCTGAATCTTTCTTAAGATCTATTTTTGAGATTTTTATATGTGAGAATTATGATTGATTATGTTATTAGCAGTTGTCTCGTATGAACTTAAACCTCGGATGTCCTAAATTAAGATGTCATTTAAAAACATAAGCCAAATTACATCTATGATGCTTTTCTTACCTCTATCTCATCATTAGTGTGCGAGACATCAGTGCTCTAAAGAGTATGTCAACCCTCAAATTCTTTTGACGAAGCTCGATGTTAAGGCACGGAGCGGGTTTTACGAGATATTGATGTTTAGTGTAGACATGCTTTGTTGATAGCATTTCCTGTGTTCAATAGAGACACAGTATAATAAAAGATGTATAATAACACAATATTATTTGTGTTAATACATCTCTTTTAATGTAAAAAATAAAAAATAAGATAAATTGAAGATATTTTCATTGTGTCACCTTAAGAGACTCTCTAATCTAATCATCTATTGCCCTTCTAAAAGAGGTACACCATCGGTTCCGAATATTAGCTCTTGCAATAGCATCAGCGCCGACATATGACCCAAGTTGTAGCTGTCACACCCCTCCAGACTAACAACCGTACAATTCGTACAGGCCAGGCAGCCATACCTTGTGCACATTTCATACCTGGAGTGCGTTGCCACAGCTAGAGTCAAATTACCGGAGAGGAAGAGCCATTCTTCTGACAAAACAACTCCAGCTTGCCCCATACTCGCGGGGTTTAAGAAGAGCTCTACTTTAAATATAAAAAACAAGTATTCTAGCTCGACTTTCTAGTATTCTAGTAAGAGTTCAATAATATAATTCATTAATAGTGGTGCATAAAAGCATGTATATTTAAGTATACAAATGAATTATCCAAAAAATGACAATAAGAAAATATACAAAGTAAATCATTGTAAAAATATATGATTGAAGAAGAACAACATAATAAATCATTCTCGTGCAGTGTCCTGAAAGTGTCCCTCGTGTGTCCAGATGTATCTAATATGTTTTTATATAAAATAAATTCGGACACGAATTTTGGTGTATTCAACACGTGTCCAGGAGTGTCCATAGCGTGTCAGTGTCCAACACGTGCCCGACACCGCCACAGAACATTATTAGAAGTGTCTGTGCTTCATAGAGGACAATTCACATGAACACTTATTTTCAGTTGATCCATCGACTCCGATACCACATATTAGGAGAGGAATACCTAGATACACATTACACAAGTGAATGGACACTTATTATCACAAAAACTTAGACTAGTAGGTTAGAGCCATGACTTATATATTAAGAACTATAATTTGTTGACTACTATTGTGGAATAATTCTATATGCGCACTCTCATAAAATAAAATATTATTGATGTCAAAGGAAAATGTAATCATCTTAAAGGTAGACTCACATGTTTGGCATTGGGGATCAAGTGAGAAAAGTTTTCTCTGCTGTTTGGATGGGTTTGCCAGCCAACTGCAGAAAATATATGCAGCACCAAAAACTGAGGAAGCTGAGAGCAGTACTAGAAAGTTGAAATGCCGAATGTCATTTGCGACAATAGCTACACCTAGCATAGCCAACTCGGCAAGGCTTGCGATCGATATCTCTGTCGTCCCAATCAAATTCGCCTTGGAAGCAGGAATACCAGTCTGAAGAATTTGGGTCCCCACGACATCATAGGACATGTGACCCAATCTTGATAGTACCTGAAAAAAGAAGCACAAAAGGAAACATGCCTTCTAAGTTCTAAGAATATAAAAGATGAGCAAATTACATAATAATTACACAAACAAAAATGGTAACATTGCATGTTAAACACTTAATCGTGCTACTTACAACACAAAAATTCTAAATGCCACAACAATCTAAAATATAGTTTTTAGTATAATATCTTCCATTATGTCATGATTGGTTGCTCATCTTGTGATAATGGATAGTCCGCAAGTATTTTCCTCCATTGTAATAACAATATATGAAGTCAAATTATAGACATATTACAAAAATAACAATACATTTCACACAAAACATAATATTCTTAACATCAATAATAGAAGCTGACTAAGGTGTTATTTTGGTGGTTTTAAAAACTCGTTGTATTATACGAGTAAAATTCAATTTTAATTTAAAATAAAAGAAAACTCTTTTGATTGCATTACGTATGTAATTTATTGAGCAATGTGGTCTAATACGTTACAAGCCAAATGAGCTGTTCTTCTTACAATCAATAAGAGGAAAGAAAGCAGCTGTCTTTGTCCCGAAAGAGTCCCAACACACAATACAGCAAGAGCTACGGTGAGAAGTGCAGCCTGAAACACTAAACCAGCAGCTCCTGCCTATGAAAGTCAAAGGTACAATATGAGTGTAGGAATCAAAGCTAACGAAAAATGTGTGAATAAGTGTTTCTGTATCAACCTTAAGAATCCCTAAGCTTTTAACAAGAGTTGTCGACATAAATGTTGCTGCAACACCCATGAAAGCACACAAACCACTAAACCCACCGATGACAGAGGGAGTTACTCCTGCCATAGAACAAGACTTCTTAAGACAATCATAAAATTAATAGATAACCAAATTAACTACAGTCACTACTCAAAGCCTTCAAATATGAAAAAAGCCTACAAAACTCAAACAACAACACGCCTATTGCCCTTGACAAACTGTAAATAGCAAATAAACAATGGATTTAACCAATGTTTTGAGTTTACATTTGAAAGATGAGAAGACAGAATTGTTGGTAAGAAACACAGAACATGTGAGCAATGGATTAAACCTTTTTGTTTTTTTTGATTCAGAGAAATGGATTAAACATTGAAAGATACAGTGAAAGGCAAAGGACAGAAAATACTTCCTTGACATGATCCTAGGGCCTCCTTACGGAGATCAGAAAAAGTAGAGAACATGGTCAACCTCATGACTTGCCAGTATAAAAATTAAATAAACAACACCAATAATAATAATAAAAACAATCACCACCTTAATCCCAAACTATTATCCATGCAGCTATATGCGAAGCAACTCTTTTCATAAGTGCAAGTGATTTAAGCTCATGCCTTCATATCAGAACTCAGAAGTTAATTTTGGTATTCCCCTTCCTCTCTTTAATGTGGTAACTTGGACCACTTCATATTTATGTACATCAGCATATATAGCTCTAAGATGGGATTGTCCAGATCACCATAAACAACCCTCTCTCATCTTATCATCTACATCACTCACCCCTTATCCATGCAGCTATATGCGAAGCAACTCTTTTCATAAGTGCAAGTGATTTAAGCTCATGCCTTCATATCGGAAGTCATTTTTGGTATTCCCCTTCCTCTCTTTAATGTGGTAACTAGGACCACTCCGTATTTATGTACATTAGCAATTTAGCATATATAGCTCTAAGATGGGATTGTCCAGATCACCATAAACAACCCTCTCTCATCTTATCATCTACATCACTCACCCCTTATCCATGCAGCTATATGCGAAGCAACTCTTTTCATAAGTGCAAGTGATTTAAGCTCATGCCTTCATATCGGAAGTTATTTTTGGTATTCCCCTTCCTCTCTTTAATGTGGTAACTAGGACCACTCCGTATTTATGTACATTAGCAATTTAGCATATATAGCTCTAAGATGGGATTGTCCAGATCACCATAAACAACCCTCTCTCATCTTATCATCTACATCACTCAACCCCCCCCCCCCCCCCACAAAACCCCCCCCCCCCCAAAAAAAAAAAAAAGACCAAAATCAACAAAAGAAATACAAATTAGAAAGAAGTAAAGCAAACATAAACATAAGCAAATAAGCCAAATAAAACAAACAAACAATAAAAAAAGAGGAAAAAAAAAAGCTTCAGACATTATTGTTGATCAAACTGGTTCAATTATTTTGGAAAATAAATTCAATGCTGGATTTCAATATATAACACTGTCCTTTAGCTAATTGGTAATTGGCGGTCAACAACACAAATTTAAAAATCACAAATAATTCTGTAAATCGACACTAAAAACACAAGTTGGTTAAAACCAAGCAACATATCTAAGCACAAGCACAAAAAAACAAATAAGAAGTCTTAACATATGTCCTTTTATTATCAAAAGAAAAGTTACTTGACAAATTAACATTATACTATCTAAAAATAACAAGAGACAGCTTTAATAAAAAATATAAAAAAACTAGACACGGATTAAAGTACAATAAAGAATTAGAAATTTAGGATTTATGGTTCCTAGCATCACCAGGATTTGCATTACTAGTAGAGAAGAGAATTGAAGACAGATACTGCAGTTCTCCAAACATTTAGTCAGCAACTCAAGTGGGGGAGACTACGAGAAAAAGATTGATAAGAGTTATCAGAATACAGCCAAAAAAAATTATCGCTTGCTTATCTCCAATGCAATCAGTTGAAGCAGAAAATGAAGAAGATATTTGAACATATACCATGATGCATTAGGTATGCAGTCATTATGGACCCTGGAGCAAGGGCAATATTGAAATAAAGAAAAACATATGCCAAACTTGCAGGAAGAACGGGCTGATTTCTGTATTCCACCCAACCACTTCTTATGGTTTCCAATCCATTTTCCACTGAGAACACAAACCAAGTTAGCAAAATTAACATTCATGAACAAACAACTACCAAGTGATAGGCGAACTTACCTAACATCCCAATATTTAATAGTGAATAACCTTCCAAAGATGTAGCAGAATTCTGAGAGATCTTGGAAGATTCAAGAGCACCACTTGAAAGCCCGTTGATAAGTTGCCCTGATATAAGCTGTAAAATGCGAATAAATGAGACTAATCTAGCAATATTCAGAACCCAAGTATAAAGAAATGAAAATTGATGTACCAAAATAGGTAGTGCGCATATCATCAGCCAAGAAGCAACTTTTAAACAGGTCACAATGCGAAACTTTGTGAGCAAAAAACCAAAAGTTGAAGCCCCAGCTATCTGCAGGCAAGTGAAATATTAATATAATCAGATAAATATGAAAAATTAATATAATCAGATAAATATTCCAAGTTTAAGAATATGGAGCATTAACAGAACAGAAATAACTATACTCATCGATATTTTCACCTCACATAGAAGATCTATCCGGTTAAGCATGGCATTGGCACGGGACAGGGCTATTGGCCTATTAGTGCCAGCTAACTTCACAAAACCGTAGAAACTTAATAAGGAATAAATTTGGTAAAAAATAATATATAAAATGATGCAAACAGAAGGCATACAATTACCAGAACTACCCAATCACGCTCAACAGTAACACCTATAGCTAAGCCAGTGATTCTTTCTATTGCTTCTGCTGCAACCAGTACAATAAACCATGGTTGAAGAAGAACAGCTGATGCAGAAGTACATGGGGCACTATTAAGTGCGTGTATGATCATTGCAGATGACAATAACTGAGCAGCTGTCTGACACAAATTGCATAGACACAGCCATAAAAGTAGATAATTATATAAAATAAACTCTGGTTCATAAAACACTTTCAATAAGCGCAATGATAAAAGGTACCTGCATAATATTAAGACTGTGATATGCAGGGATCCTAGGAAAGTGATCCATTAGATCACCAACCAAAGGGGCTCCAACGAAGATTGAAAGCTGCATTGAACAAAATGTTTTTTTGATCGAGTGCATTGAACAAACTTAAGACTATTGATTCCAAAAGTTCATAATTTCAAGCAGATATTAACAGTCATAATTTATTTACCTTCGCAAAGAAGCCAACAACAGCAACGGGCAAAAGACTTGGGCGAAGAGATGCAACAGCTGCAGGCCAAGCGAAGGCCCATAGTTGCTCGACAAAATTTCCAACAAGGAAGCTTGCATACAAAGCTGGAAATGATCTTTTAATTACTGATTAGCACAATAACGATGCAATAAAGAAGTTTGCAGAAAGAGATCATTGACAAATAATTTGAATAAAGAAAAGATAGAACACACTTTTGCAACTTAACAATTACTTTAGACACGAAATTCATAACTCTAATAAGGCTAGATTGACACGCTGTTCTCTTCATAAATATCAGAGTAACGAAAGCAACTGCAAAAATATAAATCTTTGTTACCATATAATCCAGTAGGGTGAGCTGGGGTGGCAGCTAAAGCATCTTGTTCCTTCTTGGTTAAAACCTTGAATGCAAATTTTGGATGACATTAGATCAAACTCTGCCTATTTTGCCTCTTGTACTAGAGAAGCGACCCCCAATAAACGTCATTCAGCATTCAACATGGAAGAAAAATGGACTATACCGGTACTACTCCAAGGAGAGAATTTATGTAGCCATCTTCCTCGAGTATCTTAACAGAAGAGGAATCAAAAACATCAGATGTCAGTGGAGTCAATGTAGTTGAGCAGTTAGATGGCAGATCTTCACAGCTATCAGCCTCTACCAGAGCAGAGCTGACATGAACATCATTTGCAACAAAGCACTTCGAAGTATAACCATTCAACCTACTCATCAAGCAGGGTTTAGATATCAAATTCTTTGCCGGCAAAGCTATTGCTTTCAAGAATGAATTAGAGGGGTACATATGAACCTACTTCCCTACGTACCATAACCACCAAGTCTTGTATTAATCAACAAGAGTAAGCAAGAAAACATGTTTTAGAACTAAAACCTTCTTGCTTGCATTTGAAGATTTAAGTCAAGTCTAAAATATCCTACATGAACTTGAAGTATGAGGACTAATGGCCGCTAACAAAACAATTATGAGCACCAATAAATTTTAGAACGAACAATGTCCAACACAAATAACCTATTAGCTCATTGCAGTTTTCAATCATAAGTTATCTGTTACCCTACTAGCTCCAGCTAGATCACCACATTCCAGAACTCAACGTACCTTCTTGACATACTTCCTCGCCCAAGCCCCGTTCATTCAACAAAATCTCGTATAACATCACCAACAGAAGTAAAATCACCTGCAAATGGAGTATCCAGGCGGCCTCGGGCAGTGAACGGAGATAAGATACCGCCTCCGCCGGTTACACTCAGTCGCCAGGGGCCCTGTCCGCCGGAGTGGAGGACGCGGCGCACGAGAAGAGACGATGACCAACCCCATGGATGCTTCAGGAAGCTCCAGGGATTGACGAGACGTCCACTCTATTCTCTCTCTCTCATGCAGCCTCACAGCCCAAGCAATCAAATTTCTCTAGGGTTTTCCTAATAGCGGAAAAAAGCGACGGAGAGCTCGAGGGAAGCCGGAGAAAATGGCGAAAGGTTAATTGATGGAAGGTTTCGGACCGTCTGATGATGATCTGATGGTTGATGAAGGAGAATCCGCGGGATTATGTGCTTTGGCCAGTGGCGGAGGATCAGTGTAGCCTGGTGCGGCTGATGGCCAGGAGAGTGGAGGTGCTTATCGTGTTCCGAAGGAAGAAGAGGCACGGGGTCCACGTGGCATAGGCTTTTTATTGCCGTTGGATGATACGCATGCGCGATTCAGACCGTTGCATCCATTGAGTAAAATTTGCTTATGTTGCGCCGTGGGAGCAATACAAGTTAGCCGCACCTATACCTCCATCAATTCTACAATGGGTTTTTATCAAAAATAAAAAATAAAAATTCTACAATGGGTTTATCAAAAAAAAATAAATTCTACAATGAGAGTTAAAAAACAAAAATAATAATTCCACTTGAGACTTTGAAATTTGCTTATATATCATTCAGGTCCACAATCTCAAAATATATCATTCAGGTCCACAAAAAATATTACACAAGACATTATGGTCCCTCTGTAACAGAATCTGTTATATATTATAAAAATAATAAAAATACCCTTTATTAATCTATTAATTTTCAAAATATACCATCTTTCTAGTCATATGCAGCGGCCGCCCACGCATGAGGCCCTCGGACTCCCTATCCACGAGGCAGCGCGCTGCGGCATCCCGCACGTACTCCGGAGCACGAGATCGCGGGTAGGCCGCCTATGCCGATAAAATCGTAATTGAAAAAATATTTATTTTAGTTTAATTTTATTTTTTGATAAATTAATGGTATTTTAAATAAAAAAATATTATGTTGAACTTGACTGAAATTTTTTAAAAATAATTAGGACCCTAGTGTATTATATAATAGTTATTATGAATATGAATGATATTTTTTAAAATTTATGAATCTTTGTGTATAAGCAAGGAAACTTCAGAGTTTTAAGTAAAATTATTCAATAAAAAAGCTGTATTAAACCGCCAAATTTATTTTTATGTGTGTATGTCACTATAGTTTTGAAAATTAAATTAATCTTAAAATTGTTAGAATAAAAAATTTAAAATTTTAAAGTTCAACGACTTCAAACAGGAGTATAATCATACTAATTTAATAAAAATTTAATAAAATATAATTTTATAATATTAATAAATATAATGTATCACAAAATTTATGATGAGATTAAAAAATTTAAATTTAATAATATTAATTTTTTTAAAAAATTATCAAATAATAAAAATTGTAAAATTATTCTAATAAATAATAAAAAAGTAAAAATATTTTTTAAAAATTAAGAATTAAATAATAATATTTGAAAAGTTAATTCTGGTTTAGGTTTATAAAAATTAATTAAATGAAGTAAAATTTTAAAAAAAATTATTTTTTACTATTACCTTTGCATAATTTATAATGAATTTAATCCTATATTACTAAAAAGAGGCATGAAATTCTTTTCATATAACTTTAATGGCTGAAGATCCTCAAGATAAGAAAAGTATTATAAATTAATCCTAATTTTTTAAAGAACGATAAAAATATATGAAATATTCTCATAAATTTTAATTTATATTTCTGATTAATTTATTTTATTTTGAAGAAAAATGATCTTATTTATGTGAAATTATTAATTTAAAATTAAATATAGGAAATGTAAAATATTTATTATGTGATTTAAAATTTAAAATAGTTGAAATTAAAATTTAATTTAATTAAATCATATTATTTAATTACTAAATCAATATACATTTTTATTATTTTTTTCTTGTGAGTTGTGTGAAATTCTTATCATATTATGTTTCTCAATGCTCTAAATTTATCGTAATATTAAGAAATAATTACATTCAGGTTCTTAAATTTAAAACTTATTAACACACATGTCCATATTTTAAAATTACAATATCGGAGTCCGTAGTATTTAAAAATTATTTATAACATCCTGAGTTTTTTTTATTTTTTTATAATTAAAAATTATTTAAAATTACCATTATACCATCTCCTCTCTTTCTCATCCCGATCCGGTGCCCGCCGGTAGCGTTGAGCGGTCACCGGTGGCGTCGCACGAGCTGCCGGCGGCCGCACGGAGGCGCGCGCGTTGATTGGGAGGAGAGGGATGGACCTCCCTCTCTCTCTCCACCCGACCCCGCGTGACGCCGCTAGAGGGCGTCGGATCGAGAGGAGAGAGTATAATGATAATTTTTAAAAATTTATATGAAATTTATTAAATACTAAGGACTGATATTATAATTTAAAAAATGTGAACCTATATGTTAATAAGTCTTAAATTCAAAAACTTGAGTGTAATTATTGCTAATATTAATCATGTTATATTTTGTTAGTTCTGAGAATTCCATAATTTATTATGTTATTAATTTGAGAATCACCCCATGCCTTGGATGATTTCCAATGCAAGTAGAAATCATTAAATTTTAAAATAAATATCATCAATATTATATTAGAAAAATATAAATTTATGAAATTCATGAGTTATATCTCATAATTCATATATTCTTTCATCAATCTTTTGTCTACTGGATAATTTCTGCTATTATAAATTGTAAAAGATAGATACCATTACAATTATGTGTTTATTTATGATTATAATAATGAAAAATCTTTGATTAAATAATTCTTATACCCATAAATTTTCTTTTAATGTTGTGAATCATATGATTCTTTGATTATTCATGTTTAGAATAATTGACTAACACGTTATGCGTGGCATAAAACTCTTCATTTGATCGACTTTATGTAAAAATTTGTAATTATACTTGAATTGAAGTTTGATAGGGTTATGATTTATTTGCGTGATTCAAACCTTAGTTAGAGTTTGAATTGAGTACATAGCTATTTAATTACAATATACATATATATAATTCTTTTTCTCGATTATAACAATCACGGGAAAGGTAAGTGTAGGAGATTGTGTGGGCAAACAACTTTATAAAGTTGTTGTCACATTCGATAAAATTAATTAATATTTGAACAAGTATAAGAACTTGTTAACCTAATAAATAATAAAATATTTTAAATGCAACAATATATTAAAAGTTAATTGAAAAATAACATACTCGAAGAACTTTATATGCTAGTGAATTATTCTAGAGGAACCTCCAATGAATACCTTTGGATGTAGTCGAGTTCTTCAACCAAAGTTTGGTGGCATATGATGGAAGAGCTCGGACATCTACTTTTATCATAATCTCCTTTCCCCCTATGGAAAGAAAGCAGGCATTCTTTTTAGCGCTCAATTTCACTTTTTACCCTGTTCAAAATGAATTTAAGGCCCTGTTTAATACGAGGACTAAATCAGGACCAAAATAATACTAATTTAAAAAACAATAAAAATAATCATAAATAAAAAATTTTAATCATTCTACACAAATTCTAATATAAAAAATATATTATTTTACTTCACATACTCAATAATTTTTAATAAAAAAATTAATTTATTTTACATCTTGGACTAAAATACTCAATTCAAATATTTTAATCTAGAATGTGAAATAAAGTATATATTTTTATTAAAATTATTGTGTATATAAAGTAAAATAATATTTTTTTATATTAGAATTTATGTAGAATGATTAAAAAATTTTATTTATTATTATTATTATTGTTTTTTAAATTAGCCCTGATTTGGTCCTCGCGCCAAACAGGGCCTAAAAGCTCTTTTCTTTGCTTTCCCAATCATGGAGGGCCCACCCAAGTGCCTTTCAAAATTTCCTTCATTTTCGACTTTGAAGAGCTCCTTTAGTTTCTTCGTACTATCCTCAATGGAGTTACTATTGAGAAAGAGAGTAGATTTACCAAAGTTGATTGTTGGCCTGAGACTTTTTCGTAAGTACTAAGAATATGTTGAATCCTTTCACGTTCTATTTTTTTTTTTTTTGCTTGGAAGAATAATAAATTGTCATCAGCAAAGACCAAATGAGTAATACTTGGGCCGCGTCTACTCGCATGAACATCTCGAATGTGGCCTTCCTGTTCTGCCTTACTAATAAGCGTAGACAAGTCTTCAGCGCAAATAAGACATAAATATGGAGAAAGAGGACCACCTTGGCGAAGACACCATTGAGTCTTGATATTACTACATCTTGTACCATTCATAAGTAGCTTGTAGGATACCGAAGAAATACATTCAATAAATGCGTTCAATAAAATTTGAAGGGAATTTCATAGTATTCATCATTTTCTCTATAAAGCTCCATTCAACATTGATCATAAGCTTTACTCATATCCAATTTCGAAGCACAATAACCCAACTTACCTCCTTTACTCTTACGCAGTGTATGAAGAGTCTCATAAGCTACTATAATATTATCAACTATCAATCTGCGTGGGATAAAAGAGCTTTGAGCTTCCACGATAACATGCGATAGAGCTTGTTTGAGTCTGTTGGTGTTAGAACCTTCTATAACACTCTTTGTCGAACAACAGCCTCTTGTCGAACAGCAGCCCCTTGTCGAACAACTTTTCAAAGAGATATCACAAAATCGTACCCTCCGCACTACTGTGTCAACTCAGCATTTAAGGCGACATGAAAATCCACTGTCTAATCGTCCTTTGCAGGAATAGGTGTCAGATGTAACACTGTACCTATTATGTCCCCACCTCTTCAAGCTAAAAATAAGGAGCAAGAGAAGCAAGGGAATTTTTTTCTGTCTCTAACTGAGCTGTCCCTTTCTCTCTCTACCCCTCTATCTCTTATACTCATTCAGTCTCCGTTTAGAGACCCTCAAGCTTTGTAAGAAGAAGGATTCAATTAGTGAATTTAAATCGCCTAGACAGCATCATGATTTTTCCCGAACACTCTAGTTTCCACATAAAAATTGCCTTATTTCATTTATTTTTGCATATCTTTTGCATCAATAGTTGGCAATCACCTTTGCAATGATCTTTTATAAAACATTGCACAAGCTAATCGTTCTGTAATGTTCCATCCGTTCTGCACTATTAATCTTGAGGATGAGGACGATGCTTGTCAGATTTATCTCCTTTAGACTTTTCTTACTGTTAAGGCATTCAAGGCAAAAATTTCTCACAAGTACATAAAAAACTTTTACTCTTTTGTAAGAGCAATCACACCTCTTCCATCAACTAGTTTTGAAATTTGATTGTTTTTCTTCCTAGTTGTGGCGAAGAATGGAAGGAGGAGGTGTTTCTATCCATGCTTTTCAGCCACTTCACTCTAGACCTTTGTCTCCAAAAGATTTCTTCTCGCTCCAACAATTCATTCAGTTCTCTTTAACTACATTATATTCTGATCCAGAATGCTAGTCTGGAACTCCGACGGCCGACATTGAACTTCCTTGATTTTTCGTTGAATATTGCCAAACTTCTGTTTATTCCAACATTGTAGGTGATTTTTAACCATACTCAGCTTTTTCAAAAACGTCTACTCATTCCCCTTTCTGATTTGTGCCTGCCATGCTTCCTGAATTGATTCACATTCGAAATATCTTTCCCCGTTCCTTTTTCTGCTCAAAAACTTGTTTTCTAGATCTATCAAAAAGTTTATAATGATCAGAAAACGAATCCAGATGACGAACCTGATAGAATGGGAACAAACTCTGCCAATGGATGTTATCAACAGCTCTGTCTAGCCGTTCACTTCTTCCAGGTAACCTTCAAGGCAACTATGTGTCTTCATTTTGTTGCAAATAGTCCAAATAGCTGCTACACAATGGCAAGAGTCCCAAGGCAGGGAAGAATTATTCCAAAACATTCACCAAAAAAGTTTTTTAGTCTACTAAGAAATTCGGGATTACCTGTAGAGTCAAATTTACATCTTGTTCTCGATTGAAATTTCACATCCAAAGCTGACAATGATAATGAATAACTATTAATTTATGGATCAATCAACCCTTAGAACTAATTTCGGCCACAGGTAATCAGGCAAATTGCAGCGACTAGTAGAAGTATTGGCAGATCTCCGAAATCGGAGTGCTAATCTCTGAAAAAGTCACCTTGCCGTACTGCGTCTCCACAAAACTAGCTACCACACGCTATGAGAGACATAGCGATCAGGGAACTGCAACCCTAGACCAAGTTTCCTACGAGCAGAACGAAGATGAAAGAACCTAGGGGGGTCAGCACGTTCTGAATCATTTGAGAGACCATGGCCGCTTTCTTATCAATGACAAACTCGAACCCAGCGACGCTTATAAGCTTCACTGTGTCCGCCTTTGTCTCCCTCTTCATCTTCTTTTTTGGTGAAATGAAAGAAGATAAGCCAACAGAAAGGGACAAGTAGTTTACAATGATCGACGAATCCAATAACATAGAGAATCACCTATCCATAAACATAAAATATGATACAACCATGAACCTACTGATCAAAATAAGGAGATAGCAACTAACATCTCTAACAATATACATCATTTCATCGCACAAGAAATTACATCTATAATGTGAAAGTAAGAGGAAGAGAAGTTATAAGGTTTGGGATCCCAAAGGGAGCTTGTATATGTGAGGCACCACTTCTTCCAAAACCTTGATTCTAGATTAGTTTAAAAGAATTTGATATACCCAATGGTTTTAATAGTAGTAAGAGAGTCGATAACAAACTACTGGCCAAACATGGTTTGCTAATATATTTTCAAGACAAATCAAATACCTTGCCTTGGAATTGGCCAAGGGGAACCAGGAGCAAGACTACAAATTTTCACAATGATTCTCTTAGGAATTGAGAGAAAAGATCCAAATGTTTTTTTTTTTTTTTAAATCTAGAAGGTCCAAATATTAAAGATAGCCCAAATGGTAGATTTGGGAAATTGCAGGACCACTGGAAGCAATAGAATTTTGAATTTCTACTTGGAGTAGCGAAGATCAATCCTATCAAAGAGTTCTTGGCAGTGGGGTGGAGTGATGTTCTTAGAAGGAAGACCAAGGTAAGTAAAAGGGAGGTTGCATGAACAAAAACCTATAGCCAAAACCAAAGTCAGAGGATCAATAAGAGTATCTGACAACACAATAAAGTTTTTTTGATGGTTGACTAAGAGACCAGAACAAGCTTCTTGAAAGTAGAACAAGCTTCAAAAGTAATGAAGGATACGAATGAGAGTAGGAAGAGACTGGGAAGGAATTTTTATCAAAGACAAGAATATCATCCGCATATAACAAATGAGAGATGTTATGAAGAGAAAGTAGCAAAGATTAACAATAGAACCAATTTAGTCTTCCATTGATAAAAAAGGAGAGGGCATCCATGACAATGGTGAAGAGAATGGGATACTTAGGATAACCCGGCTGAATACAACTAATTAATGAGGAAAAGAAACATTCGATAGAGTTATAAAAATAGCAAAATGTACATCCATATTAGTGATAATCATTTCACAATGCCACTAGAGAAACCCTTGGCCGCTAAATGAGAAAGAAAAATTTTTGTCAAGGGAGTCACAGATCTTTATAAAGGTCAATCATAGTGCATACCTTATCCTACACAACGACTTCAATATTTCATTAATTATACCAAGATAGAGAGACCAGTGGAAGGAACACCATGAAGAATAGATTTGAAAAGAGCATCCTTGAAATCATTCAAGAAATAGAGGGGAACGACGTTATCGCCCAACTTTCGAACCCTTGACCTAGTAAAATTAAAGTCCTCCATAATGATCCAAGGGAAATCCATATCAATACTTGTAGAGACGAGATTCGGAAGCAAAAGCTATGCTTAATACATAAACAATGGTGAAAAAGAAAGTTCAGAACTCTTTGGAGAGATTAGATGGTGGAAGCATTGAATTATGGACTGAATATGAATGGACTTAGAAGCCCACTTGTTCCTAATTTGGCCCCTCTAACCCCTATTTGTAGTTGAAATAATATTTAAAAACATTCATCACCAAATACTGGAAG
>JAEMOT010000837.1:395473-412581 GCA_019297695.1 Apostasia ramifera
CCACCCCCCATCCCCCACACACAGAGAGAGATCTACATGATTTTGTGCAGATTTGAAATTATGTCAGTCATAATTGGTTGCATAAAATGAACTTAATTGAAAAACCCAGTAAGTTTTGATTTAAAGCTTATCAAACTTAGCCAAAAATTAATACACGTCATTTCTATTAAGGTAAACGGTAAATGTTAAAGAGTATACTGAGCTATTAAACCATCTCATTTTGTATCACATGCCTAGTTGATACTTAGAGAATTTTCAGCATACTACTGAAATCTACCTATGTTCAAATTGTGGGAAAAAAACCAAATTTCAGGAAATCTACCCATAATTAGGGGGTCATTTTCTTTAATTTATACAGACTTTCTAATCATATGTGCACCTCATGATTATCATCCGATGCTGTAGGTCTCCTTAACTTCAGCTAAACTCAAATCAAACTCACTTGAAGGAATCGAATAAATAGGAGTGATTCAAAGATGAAGATTAAGAAGTCAAAGTATTAAAAAAGAAAAATCCTAAATTTGTAATACAGAAAGATTTCAGGAGTACGCAAAAGATCCTCTCAATAAACAGAAAATTTTAGATGCTATTCAAGTAAAACATAAATATTTGCAACCAATTTTACATAATATGACTACAAAACATGACAATATTGAGAAAAAAGCGCGAGTATAAAAAGTAAATTAAAAGAAGGAAAAATTACATACAAGTCATAAATTCTATATCATTAAATTTTAAGACCCCAAATTTTATATTTACAATACATAATACAACTATTTTTTCATTGTGGTCACCCAAATGGATTTTTTTTACTATGACCACTTGATCCAGATGCCCACTTGGCCATAGAACGTGCACTTAAGTGACCATGTTGTAAATACCACATTGAGGTCTAATTATGACTTAAAGCATGTATGTTATTATCCCAAGAGAGAAAAAAGCAACGCCATTCATTCTAACAAACAAAAATCTTAACATCCCAAGCTATGGAAGCAAGAGAGTAGAGCTTCAAACCAATTCCAATGACTGCAGGTTGACATGCTAGGAATCACCGAATCAGAGATCCCATTGATTTGGTTAGCAGAGTTGTTCGATCATACAAGGTCGACACGCCCGGCCTCGACTAGTCCCTTTATTGAATTGTAACGAAGAACATATAAATCGTCTGCGACCAAGTCGACAATTTCTTCACCACTTCATGCCAACAAAGACACGTCTCATCAAGCTTGGTGTGATTTCATAGTAGAGTCTAGGAAGGAGGAAATTCCAAGGCATGAGATCGAGGAAAACTTACGTGTCATCGAGCTGGAAAGCGCCAACATCGTTCTTTGTCTTGCAGAACACAAATGTATCCAGTTGCGGCTCTGGAACTAGAAATCCGCCATTGCGTCAAAAATAAATTAGAGACATGTGGACAACAATTATAAGGTAGATATGCATCGTTTTTCTCTCTTGGTATCAAGTGCTACTGTTGGTTCTACATTCAAAATATAAAAGAGAACAACTGGGAACTCAAAAAGCTCAGCATTGTGCTGAAGTGTTCTGAAAACTTTTTTGGTATGATCATAATATCATATTTGGTATGTTAAACAAGTTGACTGAAAAAAATCAACATGGTAATACATGCATATGGAAATGTTAATTTCAAAAGAAATTCCAGATGAGAAATAATAATACATAGAGAATAAGGCCTCGTTTGGTTCGAGGTGAGATTTTTGCCCAATACAAATTTCAACTATAAAAATCAACTTTATTTCACATTCAATACAAATACAAATATTAGAATTGAAAGTATTTCACATTTTACACACTTTCTAATAGTAAAATAAATTTCTCTCTCATTAAACTTAAAAAATAAAATAATTTTTTTTTCATATCTAAAAAAAAAGCTCGAACCAAACGAGGCCTAAGTATGTACAAACAACAGTACCACAAGCAAAACTAAAAGTTGTCTGGAAAATTCAAGAAGCAGCCTAGTACCATCATGTGATCTAACTGTAAACCTCCTTGGCAATTATGAAGAACCAATTATAATGTACTTTCACTAAAATGATCTAACACTACAGTTTATTTGGTAGGAGAATGTTTTGGGTTGGAATGAGAATAGAGATAGAAAAAAAATATTTTAATATTATGATGTGAAATAATGTTATTTTAATTCTTAAATTTGTGTTGAATATAAAGTAAAGTTGATTATTTCATTGATAAATAGGTAGAATATGAAATAAAATTGATTTTTAATGTTAAAATAAGTATAGATATAAAATAAAGTGAATTTTTATATTAAAATTTGTGTATGATGTGAAATAAATATAAAAGTTTAATGAGGATGGTTACAAATGTTTTGGGGCCCGAAGCAAACAAAGGTTTAGGTAAAATTTGTAGCAAATTGAGCCTTGAAAGAGAAGATAACAGAAAGAAAAGCACAATTTAAGGGTACTTCGTACGAGGCTTATTTAGCCCCAAATTTGTGGTTAAGGGGATATTTAGTTCAATGCAATATAGATGTTAGTCTTTTTTAAATGACAATATTACCTACATGTTCATGTTATCTATATATAATAAATTTGTTTAATTTAATGTCATTATATTGGAAGATAACAAAGCTACTAACTTACCTTTGTTGTACCAAGCTTCACGAACTACTCTAATCCTCACTTCTTTTCATTATAACCTCATGATAACATATAAATATCCCTCAATTTTGAGTTCAAGCGGCAAGATCATCTTATAGTGGCAATTTTGTAATATTTAACATGTCATCAAATAAAATAATTATTTTCTCCAAATTACATATCATAATAACATTGAAACACATGCCCCTTGAGTTCAAATAAAAGCCCACTACGAAAGAAATAAAGCCTAATTAAATGATCAATCTTATAAACTAGAAAGAAACTTGATTAAGGCAAGTAAACAGAGTTTGTAACAAATCCAAGGACAGGGTCAAAAAAGGTTACCCATGTCATCTTCTTCACTTGAAATAGACTGTTTCAGCATGGACTGGTAGCCATAAGGCAATCTTGATACTACAGATTGCTCAAGATGCTTTTCCATAATGTCTATGCACCTATGCAGAATGCATGATATCCAGACTAGTATGAGAACAATAATTTAATAATATGAAACTATACAAAAAAAATACTACTTTACTTCTTGGCAAATCGTTGTTCTTGTTCAGAAAGGCGATCCCAAAGGCTGGTTTTTGAAATATGGAGCATATACTTCTCAATCTGCATGAAAGTTCACCATCTTTTAAGTAAACAGATATGCATGTAAAAATTTCCATTCTAACAATCAAGCATTGACAACCTTCTGTATACGAATCCGAAGGTACGATCTTAGAAGAAATAGTGATCGGTCCAAGTCCATCTGATAAAGAGACACAAGAAGGTCATCAGATCTATCTGCTGTAAATTCCTCCACCGTCTCTTCCTGAATTATAGGAAAAAACACAAAACAACTTTTCTGAAGAAATAGGAAATCAAAAAAAAAAACTTTCCTGAAAAAATAATAAAAAGAAGTTTTTTGAAGAAAACATTAATTTAAAATTAAGTATATATAGAGAGAAAAAATTACATAAAATCTGCATCACAATCCTTTATGAAAAATGAAAAAATGGTGTTACGAGAAATTCAAAACAAAGATAATAACTTATTTCACTACAATTGTAATAAAAAAGGCATCTAAATTAAGAAATCAACAGTAACTCCAAAAATGGGTAACATGAAAAATGAATGGTCTCAAAAATGTCAACATAACTCGATATAATATATATTGCAATTAAGTCTTCATTGGTACACAAAGGCACTAAATTCCATAAGTACTTAATATGAATGCAAGTTTTACGCATACCACCTACATATGCAAATAAACCAATAGTACTTCCAAACATGGTGGCAATAAACATTTCCAAGGAAGCGGCAACTTTTGAGAGAGAATAGAATATTGGGACCATATAAATCACAGATAAACAGCTAAACTTAAGGAAGGATTTCCTTTTAAGATAATGTAGTTCAAGAAAATTATTGATGTTCAATTAAATATTAGGAGGCGTATGTTCTAAATGTCGATCCACAAATCTAAAGTCTATAATTTCTAAGACTTACCAATAAAACAATTCATCAACTCCAATATCCCTTTAGAAGTATTTACCCCTGGGTCCCAAACATTCACAAAAGCTTCATCTGAGTAGATAATCACAGCCACGAAAACTTGTGCCACATAACTATAGAATAGATATGTTTATAACTAAAAATGGTGTAACATGGTTTTAAAAAGACAAGAGTATTAGGCCATTTTCTCTAGTAATACATCAAACCCTTAAACTTAGAAAACTATGCCAATTTTCATCATAGTATTATACTAATTCTTTCTCAGATCATATAAAATAAATATTCCATATTAAGATACAAGAAGCTAAATGCTAAATCACAATGAGCTTACACATAGAAATGAACATAACTTACGGCCAAAATTAGCTACTGGCTGGAGTGATAGTGATTACATATCTTTCAACTTCTACTCAGAGGTGAAAATCATAAGAACACATTTAAATCTATAAAGGTAACTCCATCATTACCATCAATATAGCCTTAACCAACTATTTAGGATAAGCTCTATGAATCTTTTTTTTTTCCAATCATTCATGTAAAGTATAGAGTAGGTCTTAACTTCAGCTTATGATATCTATCTGCATATAACTAACCATATTACCTTTAGCCAACTTATTGATGCGGGATAATATACAAAATGTAATCCTACTTAGAAATCAGTAAATTATTTTAATAGATAATCATAAAATTGTTCAGGAATTTTTGCTATTAATAATTATGTAATAATTAAGAAATTATAAGTTCGAGAGGCAAATCAATTTTAAAAATTTAGAAACAAGTTCAAATGATATTTAATTAATCTACCAACTAATTTAAGATAACTTCATCTCAACAAATCAGAACTAGGATACGCAATAAAAGGGTATTCTCACAATATAATATTACCCAATAGTAATTTACTTCACACAGTAATGTCAAGATCACACAGGCGAGCAAATCAAGTAATTCTTGATTCAAAGTATCAATCGTCTCTTGAGAAATTTCAAAAATAAATATTAGGTTTAGGGATTACCTTTACTAGCGATTTGAATCCAAGAGAATTCAGCAACTAGGAGGAGTGACTGATGAAGGCCAGCAACCGAACATAAGAGTGAAGAGCAGGCAGGGCAGATGGTACAAGCGACGCGGATTAGATAGGTATAGATGTCAAGGTCGAGCGCCCAACGGAGACCAATACGGCCAGTGGGGTGGCCCACCAGGGAAGCGATAGCAGAAGCGGACGGATCGGAGTGATCGGGGGCGAGTGGGGCGCTGAATGTCGGTGGGCTGACAGGGGGAGAGAGAGAGAGAGAGCGACAAGCGAAGAGGATGTTGACGACTGTTGAACTCGCCGACAGTCGGCGAAGGCACGACCACGCAAATGGCAATTGAGCGTCGCGTGGTGGCACAAGCGGCGATAAGGCAGCGCTAGTAGGACGTTCGGCTTACGTGGGGGCCAAATGGGCAGTGCGGCGGCGACGGAGCTGAGCAACCAAAGAGGCGGCGGCGAAGGCGGCATTAGGACCCGAGCGAAGAGCAGGGGGGCGGTTGCTACGCCTGCGGTTGCTAAGGCAACGCGGGGCTGTTAGGGAGAAGAGAGAGGGCTTAGTGGGAATTAATTTTTAAGGGAAAAATTTCACTGTAGTACCTGAATTCCTTTGAACTTAAAATTGCAAATTTATTATTCAGAAAAAGTTGGAGAAATACCATAAATTTCTTTAAGTATTTAGGGATTTTCACCCAGGTCCCCAACCCTTCCCTTTGACAAGATATAACACGCAATTTGCAAACTCAAAGATAATTCATTCCAGAATTAAGAACAAATAATATTAGTCCATGCCTTTATATAGGCTTATTATAATCGAAATTCAAATTGTGAAAATAAATAAGAAAATAAAGGAAATTACAACATGCCAAATGCGAACATCTAAAAATAAATAAATAAAATCAGCCAAAAATTTGAAATATTCTTATTCAAATCAATAAATTGATTTAAATGGGAATTTCTAATCCACCGATCAGCCACCAATCACGCTTGTTGTCAAATCTACTAATGTCAATCCTACATTCAGATCGATACCATATGATGAGATCTCGGACGCCGAGTGTAGACCCTACCTGGAATAAATCGACGGTCTGACGGCGTCATATCCCCACCACTTATCTTTCCTTCTATTTCACATACAGAGAGCTACATGGATGAGAGATCCATGTCATCCATATAGTTGAACAAAACAAATTGGGAATAAAGATTTCTTTGTTGTTATTGTTGTTGTTGTTTAACTTGATAGTGCATATTTCACTCTCTACTATATATGCCAATACCACCTATGTCTACTCTCTATGATCTTATCAACAGTATATAAAACTTCACTATTCCCCATCGTACTTTACAATTATAACAATTTTTTTAATATTCTCAATTTTACAACACTAAATTTGGCTGGTATTTTTTTTTCCTGGAAAACATTGAACCTATTTAACAAAAATGTCTGATTGTTGTTAATCTATTAATTAATATATATGAACTTTTTTTATAAATTCACAATCTAGAAGCATTTGGTCATCTAAGCCACCCCCTTAAACAATAGTAGAACAATAAAAAGCTACACAAGAAGTTTTTAGTAGTTGACCCAGAATATGCGGTTTATATTATTAACTACACAATAAACTTACAAACTTTATAAACCTCTCAAATCATGTGGACATAAAGTATCAATGACTAGAAGCAACTTCAAACAAGTAAAAACAAAACAAGTTGAACATATATAACAGGAAATTTATTATATTAACAGACTAATGTTTTATGTCATTATCGATGTAACACGGCGAGAAAGAAGGGGAGAGGATTGGAAGAAAAGGGGAGAAGATGAGAAAAAAAAGGGAGGAAACTTAAAATAATTTTATCCCAACATTAAAATCCATCAAGTACAAAAGATACCAAGCTTATTTACAGGCTTTACAGCCAACTTGCTCCAAAATAATTTAGAGAAAATCTATGATAATAAAAAAGAAAAACTATTTAAATTCTAATACTAATTAAAAGATTCTTCAATTCGAAATCAATCCAAACATCTTCCTTTAATCTTAAAATAAGCGCGCCAAAAATATTTTACTCCAGCAGGTGGATGCCATCAATTATAATCATCGGGCAACAAAAACTTAAACCAAATAAAAAAAAAGCAATAGGTTATCTATACAAATGATAACACTCATCACAACAATAACTCAAGCAAGCAATCTATCATATCTATCTTGCTTCATAAAGCAAGCAAGCCAAATCACAGGATTCCAAAAGAAATGTCCAAAAAAATCATTTCCAGAAGTTATCCTTGTTCTACAAGATGAAAGGTGTCTATCAAATTTTCTTGATCTGAGTTCTGTCCACCAAAATCCTTAGAGCAAGCTCATCAAACAAGCTTGGTGAACAAATGAAACAGGAAAAAGCATGTCGAACACAAGGAAACTCGACGAACAAATGATGTCGGGTGAACAAAAAGCCAATGACATTTCATTTTCCTAGGGATAACAATACTAAAAGATATAATAGCCGACTATTTTTTTGAATGCCTCAAAAGGGAAAAAATCAACTAGATGATATAAAAAAAATGTTATCCTATCAGAAAGATAAATCGACTTAAGCTTTTAAGGATCCTATAAATAGGAGAACCTATGAAGGAGATGGAAGGCTAGTGAATACCTTCTCTCTTTAAAAAATTTCTGCTGCTCTTCTCCAAAATATGGTCAGATGACTCATCAGATACCACTTTACGACAATCTCTGGTGATCTTTTAGATTCTATCAATACTAATTGAGGCAACATCTCTTCTTATTCAGCCAACTCTAAACCATTGTTCACCAAACAAATACTTTTGAGGGCACCCTCTCATCTACCTCTTTAACTCCTCCCTTGCAAAGGATTTTCTACTCAAGTAACTAGCCATGATACATTGTGATCACATTATCTTTTCATTTCTTTTCTCTCATTTGTAACTACTACTCTATGCTCAATCATTTTCAATAGATATTGTAATTTTATCTCCGAACACTAAGGTTTTCACTTAAAAAAACGTTGCCACCATTTTATTTCACCTATTAACTAGATCGTGCTTTACTTTATAACCATTTGATCTTAGTTGGTTAACTATTTGCATTAAAGAAAAAGCAAAGCATAATTGCAAACATTGCGAATCAACATTTGGGATATTATTCAAACCTCTTACAATACATCCCCAATTCCATAGCCAATACAACCACAAAACAGTAAATTAACATTTACTTTACATGTTTCTACATTTTAGGAAATTAAAGATCCATCGATATCATTGAAACCCTAAAGCAGGTTAATGTGTGCAAAGCATATACGAAAAACTCTTGCAAGTATGCCAAATGAGAAAGTGAAATGCATGATTCTAAGATGCTTCAACAGGGATATAGAGAATACTAAGGTCTAAGGTTCGTACGAGAAGTTGGATCTGCTCCTTGGCCCTCTGGACAAGGGCGGCCTCAAAATGGAGGATCTCCGGTGCTGCCTTCTCATTGCACCATGCCCTCTTAAGTAGATCCACGTCGGTAACTTCCCCTCTAGTCGCCGAGTCCTCACTTCGACGCCCCCCACTCGGCGTAATGGAATCCATCTCCTCACTGCACTCTCGGAGATAAGAGAGAAAAGAGTAGTGCACGGCACTAAGGAGCCAATGATACACGGAATAAATATTTTAATCTCAAATTTACGGTGTCGTCTTCATATTCATTCTTACGGGCTTCTCCCCTGCAAAAAAATGAAAAAACTATAAATGTGTTTGTCTAATCACATTAAAGTTTTAATCAGATTATTTTTTATAAGATGTTTTTACATTGAGATATATTAAAAATTTTAAAATAAAACTAATTTTATTTTGAATTATGTGTAATCTATAAAATAAAACTATAAGCAATTTAAAATTTGTTTTAGAATTCGGTGAATATAATTACTTTTTTTAATTAGTTCTAAAGTCTAATCAAGATTTTAATAGAATACTTGACGCAAAATTCTGGTCAACTACATCAAATGCATAAAAAATCAAGTAAAATCAAGAGAAGACTTTTTAACAAAGAAACCAAATAACCAAGAGGAAACCATGATGTCATGTTAACGATTTAAAGTTTGCTATGAAAATTTAAGTATAAAATAGGTGTTGATACAACAGTAGGAAAAGGAAAATGATTATAAGCATAGTGCTGAAGGTCACATTGAATTTAATAGGATGAAAAATATTGATCATTTTATCAATAACCTTTGCAATACCGTGTTCTTCCATTTATTAGACAAAATGCAAAAACATGTTTACAAAAAATAGCACTTATAAATAGTCATATAAAGCATATTCTTAATTCAAACTATAAAACACAAATGTCAATGTAAACATAAGTACAAAATTTTACATGCTAGAGTATTAAACACAATAAACCACAGACCACCCCATAGTAGATATCAAAACATGCACATAAGAAATATAGGTACAACTAATCATCAATTCTTCAATTGAATAACGAAACATGCCTCCATAGTTGCAGAAAGTTATTGCATCCATATTCCCTATCTCTTAATAAATCTAAATTATCTTCAAAGAAAAAAAAAGAATGACGGTTACCTAATAGAGAAACATGCTCATGCCATTAATGAACTTTTCACAAGCAACTAAGAAATTTGTAATATAATAAACTAGGAAGCACTTCAAATATCTAATCAAAAAAGTAAATGAGTGCAATATACTAAACTATACATCACAACTATTCCATAAATGGAAGTTGAGTTCCTACTAAAGCAATTTCCATTTGGAAGCTGAGAAATTGACAAGTCAACTATCATTAACAACTGAAACACCAGAGTGTCCCAACAAGGTCATCCAACTATGGAGCTTCACCTAGCCCAATGGGGTGGGAGCTTTCCTGGTACCAGGAGATTCCGGGTTCGAATCCATACAACTACAATTCTCAAATGGGGTGGGGTAGGGAGAACTATGGTGTTTGGGGCGAAAGAATCAAAGAAAAGAAAAGAAAAAACAAAGTCATCCAACCACTAACAATGAATTCCACCTAGCCTACCTCTCCTAAACAGCTTTTCAAATTTAGGTATTCGAGCTGTCCAAAATTCATTTTAAGCAGCAGGAAATATAATTCCATAATATAAGATTACTACTACAATAACTGTTAATATCATATTATAGTTGCCTCCTTGTTCACCAAACATCAACATTCAGATGTTATTGAGTCAAATCAAATCAAATTGACAGTCATGGTGGCCACTTGTGTGCTCGACCCAAAAGAAATGATCAATTTCAGGGTGACTGAAAATGAAAAATAAAGCATATTCCAGAAAATCAAAAGGAACCCAGATGAGATCATGGTGCTTTGAGTCTAATGAGAAAATAAGTCACCACATAAATGATTAAATAAACCCAAGTAAATATACTGTTCTAGAGTTAAAGGAATACCTAAGTTCTCATAACAAAGTCTTCTTCTCAATTAGCATTCATATTCAATGTGTGTCATTAATGGCACTATAAATAATATATGTTACAAGAAGCAATTTAAAAAGCTAGGATTTCTAAACTACATCACCTGGGGGAGACGGCACCGATACTTGCGGGTGTCGCAGGTCCTACAGTGGGCCTTATGGTCGGGGTGGGCGGCGTAGAGCGTGGAGCAGCGGTCACAACCCCGCTTCTTCGCGCAGTGCTTCCAGCAGAAGTGCTTTTTGATTCCGGTGAGGTCGCCCAGGGCCCGGTGAGTGGTGGTGCACGCAGATGCTCTCCGAGCAGACGTACACCTTCTTCCTCCCCCGATCGTCGAGGAGCGCTGCCGGAGCCTCCCCGGCAGGTTGCGCTGGTGAAGATGCAGGTTTTGGTTGGGCTGGAAGCCCTTGCCGCAGACGAAGCGGTCCGTGGCGATGAGGGTTTTGCTGAAGACGAGCCGCTGGAGAGGAGCGGCGCCGGCGGGTAAGAACTTCTCAGTCTTCCTTGAAATTAACTTCTCAGTCTTCCGCCGAGAAGGTACCCCGATCCTGTGATTCTCCCTGATGCCCTAATTCTGAATTTTCGCGGCTCCACCTCCTCTTTATCTTCATCTTTCATCTCGCAGCCGTTTGATTTCGATCGGACGATCAAATGTATTTCGGATCGAAATGCGACCCGATATTATTTGGGTCGGTTTTATTAACCCAAAATTTGACCCAACCCGATATTATTTGGCGTATTTTTATATTTAATATGGAGAAGATATATAAGTGACCACAATATTTTTTGAAATTCACCACAATATTTTTATAGGTATCTTTTAACATCAAAATTAATATATAGTGGGCCAAAGCATCCAAATATTAGGATATCTGAACGTAAAAATTCTTTTAAGATAACAATCAATCATCTTTTCTGCATTTATTTTATCGATTTTTCAAATTTTTTATTTGTAAATATAAATATTTTCAAATTTGACGAATTTAGATTCTCAAATGGAGTTTACATCATGTGCTCAATTATCAATATCTAAACTTAAAAATTTCTCAAGATAATAATCAATCATCCTCCTGCATTAGCTATCGGTTTTTTAGATTTGTCATTTATAAATATAAATATTTTTAAGGAGGATGAATTCAAAATTCTCAAATGGAGTCAACATCATGTGCTTAATTATCAAAGAATAATACAATACATATTCAAGTCATTAACAATCTTTAAACTTTATATAATCCTATTCTTTTTTTTTTTGATAAAAATATAATCCTATTCTTTGCTCACTATCAAATCTTTAATAATCTCATCCCCAAATTACTGTTAATAAGAATTTACATCAACAATCATACAAATTGATATTTAAAAGAGAAAAAATAAAGAATTGAGGTGATTTGTTAAACAATAATTAGGGAAAATACTAAGAACTTAAATTTATATTTTACTCTTTTTAATAGTTTGATCTATTTTTGTCATTGATCAACTACTAATCATTAAAAGGACAAAAATCCACATTGGCAGAAGCCATTCTTTATAATGATATTTCGTTTCTTAAAAAGAAAAAAAATAATTACTAATGTTATATTTAAATATATATATATATATTAAAAATATTTCTATTATATCCTAGAATTTATCTAATATTATATTGAGGACCTTTTGGTTATCTCTTTGCCCATAGATTGGATGGATAGAAAGGAAGAAGTAGAAGAGAGAAGATAGATTAAAATTAAAATTTTCTTAGGGTTGTTTGGTTCAAAAGATAATAATGAATCAAATGCTCTCTTAAATTTATTTGCTAATTAATAGATAAAATATTTGTTAAATTTTAATGGAAATTATATTTTCAGTATTTTTTTAAAATTCTAATTCAAATGTCATTATTTGTGTTATATTATATGAATATTAGGGATGTAGCAAAATAAGATATATTACTTAGGGCTTGTTTGTTTGTAAGGTTTAATTTAACAAAATTAAAATTAAATTTGGATAGAGATTTTTTTTATTAAGAATTGTGAATGATCTGAAATAAAGTTAGTTATTATGTTGGAATATGTGAGAGATGTGAAATAAAGTTAGTTATTATTTTAATAATGTGTGTAGCATGTGAAATAAAATTAATTTTTAATATTAAATTTTATGTGTAATGTAATATAACAGATTAAAATTAAATCAGATTAATTTTTAACTTCCAAATAAATGGGACCTTAAATTCTGTTTGGCAGCTGGCTAAAAAAAATAACTTATTTTAGCCATGGCCCAAATCTTAAATTTATTTTAAAAAAAATCTTTAAAAATTATTTTATATCTCATCCTACACAAATTTCAGCATTAAACAATCACTTTATTTCACATTCAATATAATTTCTACTAGAACTAACTCACTTTATTTCACATCATACATATTTTTTTAAAAAAATTTCACAAATATTTTTCAAATCATATTTTTTTAAAAAAATTTTATAAATATTTTTCAAATCATATTTTTTTTCACCAACCAAACAGTATTGAGTATTAGATTTTAAATAATTATATTTATATAAAATAATTATCTTACATTCATTTAAAATTTTAAATATTATTTATATTTTGTTAATTTTTTAAATTAAAAAACGTAATATTTAAAATTTTAAGGTCACACAAATACTCCTAAAAAGAATTATTTTAAAAACTAATTTAATTGATTTATAATTAAGTTCAGCGTTTTTTTAACAATAAATTCATTTATTTATTTATTCTAACTCAATCATGTTCATGGACCCATGGTCCACGGTCACGGCCGCCGCCGCCACCATCACCGCCCCATCAAGTGTGTAGTCTGAATGACTCGAATCCAATTATCCAACCCCAGTGGGCCACTTACGCCATCCCTATCGTCCATTCTAACTCAGCAGTCATCAGGTGGTCAGAAAGCCTCCAGGTCATCCGACGCATTTCCTTCAGCAAACGTGGGATCACATGACGGGGACCCGCAATTTGGTGCTTACAGGCTAATCGAACGGACGGTCCTGATTAAATGGAAGACGAGGAGCACGCTGCTTTATGCGGAAGTGGGCTCTCTCTATCGCCTTTGCGTTTGCTACAAGAAAGGGAACAGAAATTCGATATTTAATGAAAAACAAAATTACGTCTGGGTCTCCGATTGCTTTTCCAATTACACATACCTCAAACGCTTTTATTATTACAATTAAATCCCAAAATATGCAAATAATTTCATTCAGATCATGTGTTAAATAATCATCAAAATAGAATTGTTTGCCAAATTAAACATCCATATGTCAAATTTCAAAGATAAATTATCCCACAAAATGCTAATATTATCGTATTGAGATGATACTTTTAACTTATGATATTAATTTTATGAATAACTTACATAAATTATTAATTTTATTTGATATTTTATATGCAAAAAAAAATTAAAAAGTATCATAATTTATAATTTACTGTTAAGTCATTGGTCTTATTTATACCAACATAAAGTCGATAAGCATGCAAATAAGTTGCACACAAAAAATATGAATTAAATAATAAATTATTACCGATTAGTAAAAATTCATTATAGACTGAAAAACAAACGTTAATAACACAACTAATTTCAGATTTGCATAAATTGGACAGTTTGCTATAAAAAACTTAAAGCGATTTTGTTTTGGGTATGCTTATTCATTGATTATCAAGCTAGATTTATTCACAATTTTTTAATTTTAAATCAGAAATTTTGAAATATTATATTTATTGAGCCATTTGACTCAAAATCGTTCAAATTTATGTTATAAATTTTGACTTATTATGTTAAATTAAAAATAGATCCTTCTAGTTTGGCTGGCAAACAACAAAATCTTTTTGCATGATTCGTTAATGTCATTTACAGCATAAAAGTATAAAGATTTATTTATACATATCACCTAGTGAGAGAACTTCCTTGATATTTTGAAAATGTGAAAGATTTATCTGCACATAAAATCAAACTATGAAGAACTTGTTTATAATTTTTTCAAAATTATAAAGGAAGACCAATGGAATCTGATGGTGAAATGATAAAAGGTTCATTGCAGTAAAGTGAACAGTAAAATTCAAATCTGATGCCTGTGCCCCATAGGTACCCGGGTGCAATTTATCCCCCAAAAATAGTAGATTAAAATGAATAGGCGAATTCACAGTTGGAGAAAAGACACAGGAGAAATTAAAATTTTTTTTTTAGAAAAAAACACAGGAGAAATAAAAGCAAAACCTGAAATTATTGGAGAGTGCCGGCGCCCGAGTAGCCTGGGGGATTAGACTCGAGTTGACCCGCTGCCACTGCCCCGTCGCCGGCGGCTCCGCTTCCGGAAGCCGAGAGGATCTCCGCGAGAGCGCTCATAGCGCGAACCTGCATCTCCAGCGCCGCGATGTAGTCAGAAGTCTCGTCGAGCAGCGAAGGGAGGGAGAGCTTCCGGCATCCGGGAACCAGCCGACCGAGGAGCTTTGCCTTCCTCTCTAACGACGGCTGATTCACACGCCTTCCACCGGCCGGATCCGATGCCCCCGATTTCTTACGCCGGATGCTGCAGGGGGCGGGGGCAGCAGCCCCCCGGGCACGCCGGAGCTTCACGCCGATCGGCCGGTCGGCGAGGATCGCGCGGCTCCACCGCGTCCTCCCGCGAGCGGCGACCGCAAGCACCCGATCGGCCGTCTCACGCACAGATCGACCACGCGGATGCTCCGTCGGATTGGGCGCCTCCGTGCGGCGGACTCTGCGGAGAGCTTCGACGAGCTTGGAACAGTAGATCCGCTGCTGGTAATTAGTTCTCCATCGGCATGCCGAACGCTGGGCGGTCGTCAGCGTGCCGTTCTTCCTTTTCCTCACTCGATACTTCCCCGGCGACGGCGTGACGGGATCGATCGCCGCATCTGAGATGGTGATCTCGTCTCTGCCAGCCGCCTCCGTTTGGATATTCATCTTTGCGACGATGATCGATCGAAGTTCACACGCACAGATCGAACGGATTGCAGGCCACCGGATTTACGGCTGCCAGTACCCTATTCAAATCCTGCAGGGAGAGCAGAGTTCTCAGATCCAGATAATTTTTTGAAATCCGGATCCGGAGGAATTGATGGAAGTGAAAAAGCTGGAAGAAGATCCGGTTGTTTCTTCAAAAAGATGACGTTGGAGAAGAATGGAATCAGAATCAATTCTCTTGAATTCTTCCTGCAAATTTTAAGAACACAGAGAGAGAGAGAGAGATGGTTGATCGGAGCTTGCAGACAGGCTGTTTTGCCGGTGGGATGGGATTTTGTAGGCTACCAAAACTGGCCGGTGTTGTCTTGTAGGGCTGGCGACGGGTCCATTTCAATTGAGTCGGCTTAAATTTGAGATTACCTATATATATATTTATTTATTTATTCAATTTGAGATTAAATATTTTAATTTCAAATCAAATTCAATTCTAATCATAAATGAAATTTTAAGTTAAATATGAACTAATTATTAGACATATCTTACACCTAAGTATATATTATTATTTCAAAATATAGTATTATAAATTTATTTTCATTTACTTTTATAAAACACTTTATATAAATCATTGTAGCTTATTCTTATGTGTAAAATTACTTAATTATACATTAAAAAATTTTATATATATAATTATATAAATATTACATTAACTATAAGGTAAATCAATTTTTTTCAATTAAATAAATTTTGAGAAATAAAATTAGATAAAATATGATCGTATTTTAAATTTCAAAATGTTGACTCACCATCCAACTGTCACCTTGATCTAGAAGATTTTTATGATTAACATTTTAAAAATTGGATCAATACGTTTGAAACATTAAGTACAAAGTTTTTTTTGTCATTATCTTTGAATTATCAATAATAATATTATATAATGTAAATATTATCTTTGAGTTATATGCATCTATAAATATCTATAAACCTGCCTGATGTTGAAAAATAAATATCTATAATATTATTTATAAATACAGTTTTTGAATAATCTATAATAATAATAAATAAATAATTATTTACAGATAAATAACATAAAAAATTATTCCTATTTGTCACTTTTTTCGTATAATTTAATTTATGTAGAATCATAAATATATTTAAAAGATGATATAATATTCAAATTTCTAAATAATATATATATATATTTGATAAATAAAGTACAATGATATTATTTAGAACACTATAAAAATAGATATTATTTATAAAATAAAAATATAATACAACACTAATATTTAAAATACTCAAATTTAAAAAAAAAATGAATTTTTGCAGCAGCCACGCCTTGGAAGGTGAGCTATAGTTCTACAAAGGTTTAAAAACTTGGCTATCATTTATTTACAAAATTTAATTTTAATAAAATTAAAGTTAAATTTAAACTAAAATATATTTTTATTAAAAATTATAAATAATATGAAATAAAATTAATTATTATATTTTAGTATGTAAAAAAAATATGATAAATTATTATTTTGGTAATTAAGTAAAATGTGAAATAAAATTAATTTTTTATTTTAAATTATATATATAATA
>JAEMOT010000837.1:412651-422709 GCA_019297695.1 Apostasia ramifera
TAAAATATAATTAATTTTTAATATTAAATTTTATATATAATGTGATATATCAAATCAAAATTAAATAAATTAATTTTAAATTGATTAAATAAACAAAACTTTGGTTATATAACTTCATAAACGTAGAGGTCTTAAGGATTTTGCATTCGCTCGAATTATTTGGCGGTTCAATAATTTAACTTTATTTGAGTTCATTATTTGCATAAAAAATTAATTGAAATTGGTTTACGTAAATATTTAAACTCTTAGGTATTCTTTCACATCAAACCTAGTAATTTTATTAAAACGAAGAGATTCTTGATTGTCATTCTCCCACGAGTTTATGATATTATTTTTAATAATTGAGTAAATTTTTAAAAATACATGCCCTCACAATAATAGAAAGTTGTTGAATGGGTTTTTATGTTTATGAATACGATAAGTTAAAATGATCGATGCGAACGAAGATTGACGAGAGGCATTTGAGTTAACGAGTGTTTATTCATTTGTACATTATATTTTTTGGCAAAAAATAATGCTAACACTATTGAACTTGAGTGCCTTGTATTTTAGCAGATTTTTTTTGCCTCTATGTTATAACAAATATATCTAATTACACATAAAATATATAAAATTTGCAAATTACATGTAGGTTAGAATCATATGACCTCTGTATGTTTTCAATCATTTTCTTTGTTTTAAATTTTTCATGTTGCATTTAATGTTCATTTATCCCTAAAATATTGTAAAAAAATTTGAATAAATTTTTTGATTGAAAAACTGTTGAGATTTTGTGCAAGTTTTTGTGTAATTAAATATGCATATTACATATTGTGATTGTTATATATAATCGTATAAGATATATTCCAGAAACATGTCGACATTGAATCGAATAAATTTTGAACGTTATTTGAGCAAGTTTTTGAGTTTCCAACATGCTGATTGCCAGCTCAACAAAAAAACACTTCAACAAATTCTTCTTTCGAGTCATTGTGGATTTCGGGTTGTATGCGGCAAGCCGGATCGTGTTCTAGTGTCAAAATTCTAATTCTAATTTAATTTGAATTGAGACAAATTAAAGAATCAAAGGATTCATACCGACCCTACGAAAAAGTATAAAAGATCTACACTTTTGAGCCGTCTACAACCCACTTTGATGGGATATTAAGCAGTCAAAATATAACTTGGTTCATGGACTCAATCCGATTTTATGTTGTTTTAAGATATGTGACGAATTTTTAAATTATTCGATCAATATCTGATCAAAGATTCAAAGAAGCCGTAGGTTGAATCAACGATGGTATTCGACATTATCAATTGACTCCAAATTTTCAGCTCCGTAGGCTAACAAGATCACAATGAAAGTTTCAGATAGCTGACTTTGTAGTTGACTTATCATGTTATTACTAAAATGACATTGGAGTAAAGAGTGATGTTTCCATAAAGCGAACATCTTTGCAAAAATTATGATATTTTTTAGCTTTTATATGAAAAGTAAAAGCATTTATGAAGAAAATAAAATGATTTTCATGTCTACGATAAATCTATCACTGGATCAGGTTTAAATTACACAGACCTTGCGTCAAATTTAATTCAGATCAGATTAAAATTTGTATCAAATTGGGGTAGCCAATAAGTTCTTCGTGATTTTATTTATTGAAATACACTAGGATTAAGTATAAATACACACATTATTTATATATAAATTATCTTATAATATGGCATATGATGAATATTTTAATAAAAATACTTGCAATTAAGGCCAATTAATTCAAACATCAGTTCAAATTCGAAAAATTTGATACAAATTGGTTCCGCTCAAAGCAAATTCGAGTCACCCCAAATGTTAGAAGAATTTTATTTTACTATGTTTGTATATATTTATATAGTTATACATGTGATTTTCAGAAAAAAAAAACTTGGGATTATGCATGTCAATAAAATTTGGCATGGGATTATGGTAATAAGAATGGACAGAAGATGAGGGAAAATTTGGAACAAAGTTGAGCCTAATGAAATATATTTTCGAGCACATTCAATCTTAAAGATTTTATGTCGGACTGATCTTTGCATAATTTTTCATTCAAAAATTTCGATTTCAAATAAAATTGAAATAGTTTGACTCAGCTCAAAATCACAAATTTTGGCATAAGTTTTGCGCATTGAATTGATAATTAAATCAATATTTCATATTAATTTTCTTTATAACAAACTAACTATAACACAATTGATTACGTATATTCTAAGAACATTTAAATTTTTTTTAAAATAAAAAAATTACAATCAAGTTCAAGATTATAATATAATATTACATAATTTTATATTTTTAAAATTTTAACTTCTAAATTTTTGAAATAAATTAACATTCTCTTAATCAAGTCCTCGAGTATATATTAAATATTTTATGTAAAACTGTTTTAAAGGAGTATTTTGAATAATTTATAATAAAAAATAAAAATATTTTACATATATTTATTCTCATTTGGTTTGAGAATTAAATTTTAAGTAAGAAAAAAAATATTTTATTTTATAAATATAATAAAAAATATTTTATTTTATAGATATAATAAAAAAATTTAATTTATATATTAAAAAATATGTAAAATATGAAATAAAGTTAATTCTAATATTCATATATGTGTTGAATGTGAAATAAATTTAATTTTTATAATTAAATTTGTATTAAATTGATAAAAAAATTCAAACCAAACGGGCTTTGCACCAGAACATAGAGCTCAAAATATCCTTTAAGAAAATAAAGAAAAATCAAAGAAAAAAAAGACATACCTCAGAATATAAACTTAAGTTCTCAAATAATGAACTATTAGATAAAGATCTAGGAGAATTTTAAAGGAAAAAATTGGCTGGGTTAGTTAATCCTAACACACACGAATGATTTAGACTAATTTATTAGCAGATCACTCGAATTTCATTCTTGAATGAGTTTGGAGCAGCCGATTGGATTACGCCTAGAGCTGAATAGCTCTAGGCAAGCCGAACAATTTCAGCCAAATAACTTTAGATAATAGCCACTACCAGCAAGTAATTTTTGTCATGTTATACTCTTCTCGTTATTATATAGCACACAATTTAAAGACAAGGGTAGTTGTTCGTCATTATTGTCAAACTTGATAGACAGCGTGAGCAGCCTACCTACATCGCCTAGCCGTTTTGATCGTTGATAAGGAGCTACCTACTCTCACCTGCCCTACTTATTTGTTTCTTATTATAAATACTCACATTCATGGTAAGAATGAGATCCTCAGTTGACCACCCCCCCAACTGAACTCTGGCAGTTAATTTCAAAGAAGCTATTAGTTAGTATTGTTCGCATGCTCCAACGCTCTTCAACTCCAACCATTATCAACTGTTTGGCTAGCTTGTTCTTCAACCGAGCTTCTTTCAAATAACGTGTAGCTCCTCTCTCTGCTCCTTCCCTCCTCCACAGAGACCCTGGCTAAAGCTTCCTCATAATTCTTTAATCTAAATCATTGCTCGTCTCTAAAACTTTTTTCTAACTCTTTTTCTTTACCTTGTAATCCTAATTTCAAATTTTTACCCAAACATAGAACACGTGAATTGAAGAATTGTGTGGAAGAATCTATACGATGATTATGCAAAAATAAAAATTCACTTGAAACATGCTCGCATTTTACTTTATTAAAAATAGACTCGAAGTCGGCTTACTCGAAAAAAAATCGATTAAATTCGTAATCAACTCGATATATATATATATTTAGAATTTTCTAAAGTATAATAGATAAATTTCAATATATAAATATCTTATAATAATTTATATAAAAGAAATGAGATTAGAAATATACACATAAAATTTACAGATGAAATTATAATATTACATATTTCAATAAATTTAGTATATATAATGTAAGTTTATAGAAAAAGTTACTTATAATTTAGTTCGATTTAATTTAAAAATAAACTTGAAATAAAAATAATCTAAAAGGCTCAGATTAAACTTGATTCAAAATAAAAAATTTAATATTATGTTAAATCTAACTCGCTCGAAATCAATTTAAAGCTATCCCTATTTCGTAGGAGGTTCTCGAATTGCATGATTCATGCCAGCCTTGCTGCCTAGTGTGGCTGCCTCGTCTTAGAACTGCTTGAGCTTAACCCGAGAAATGTGGAGCATCTGAGATACGAAGGGGATAGAAAAGAAAATAAGAAGAAATACAATAAGGGCTATACAGTAATTATCACATTAAGAAACATTATTTCAAATTCATATTTTGGTATTTAAATTAGGGGTGAGAATAATCCGAGTGCGAATCGAGTTATATACAGCTCAAGTTCAACTAATCTTAATTTTTAGCTCTAGTTTATGCTCGATCATATTAATTTTAAGTTACATTCAGCTTTAATCGAGTTAACTCCAGTTATCTAAAATTTTGAAATTTTTTAAAGAGTAAAAAATAAGTTGTCCTATTAGTATTTAAAATTAGGCCAATTCAATATATTTAAAATAATAAATAATTATATTAAATAAATAAATATATTATTTATGTTTAATATTTAAAAAAATAAAAATCGAATAAAATTCAATCAAATTCGAGCAAAATGTGCATCTGACCGGCTCGGCCTGGAAAAGCAGAGCTCTGGGGTAAAAAACTGAAGACCTCGCTCGCTCGCTCGCTCGCTCTCTAATGGCTTCTGCTGCTGCTGCTGCTTCTTCAACCGGCGTTCCTTCGGAGAGAAGGGGCATTCCGGCCGCCACTTTTGTTGAGGATGTGCAGATTTACCTGACGCAATCGGGGCTCGACGCCAACTCTGCCCTTGCATTTCTACAAGAAAGGTGTCCTTCGACTCCCAACTTTTCGATTGGCCTTATGTGTTATCTTGTCCTATTTGTCTCCTATGGTGTGATCATGGATGAATAATCGATTATGCATATGCGAGTCCTAATTCTTTTGAAGAGAGAGTGGACAGATATTGGTCTTTGTTTTGTTATATGATTCTGTCGACGTGTGATTCCTTCAAGCAATCAGAGACCCTTGAACTCCCACTAGTGAGATCTTCCACCAGAGCAGATACAGAGAGATCGTAGGCAGATCAAAGTAAAGAAAGTAAGGAAAAGAAAAGCAAAATGGTGAACAACAGTTTTTGCATGGGAAACCCTATGAATATGGAAAAAGCACACTGCCCACGGGCTAGAAAGTATTCAATATGTTGGGGAGAATTACACAACACAAGACTGTAGTCTATTGCACTCAGAAGCCGAGGGCTTTGAACTTTCCTCCTTTGCCACTTGGTGAGTGGTAAGAGGCAGTAAATAGATGATGGCGCTGAGTGGGAGGAAGTCAGAGCTGGCTTAGGTGGAGTTGTCAGCTTAACTGTCAGCCATAGTGTAGTCGAAACTTACGAGAATGAGTATTGATCGTTATTGTCATTGAGGAGTGAGTCTTTTAGAAGGTAGTTCATGACCGACTAATAGCTTTCAGATTAGGACATCCGATGAATGAGGTCTTTCTCTAGCTGAGCCCCTACTCAATCGAACTATTTGCTACAAAAAAAAAAAATCTTAGCACTTGACACATGCACGGCTCAGATTGATCTCTGAATCTCAGGGTAAACAGCTTCATGTGCAGTGTTGTTTTGAAAATTTGTTCAGTTTCAAATCTTTCTTTCTTTTAACTATGTTTTCTTTTTGTGTGATGATTCAACTAAGCCTGAAACTCATTCGGCTTAACTTATTATTGAATTTGAGACCGTAGCTTGAGTTTTCGGCCTTAATCCTAGAATTTATCAATCGTCCATTGCAGATCTAGGAGTTTGGTTTAGTTTAAGCTAATGCAGCATCCACTTATTATTTATTGTATTCTTAAATGCTTTTGGAGCCATTCCTTGGATTTGTCTTTAAAATTTTTTGACTTATCTGTGCATCGATCAATTTCATCATTTTGATTTTTCGTATGACATGTGGTTTACTTGTTAGACTTCAGCAGTACAAAATAGTGGAAATGAAACTTCTTGCTCAACAGAGAGATATTCAGGTATTTTACCACCCTTGTTTATTTTATTTGATCTCTTCTCTCAAAATTTATCAACTAAACCGCTGGTATATATATATTTTTTGACTTACATTGCTGCAGTTATATGTGTAGTTGATTGTTTCTAAATGCCTTTATGTTCATCATTAATGTTCGCAAATGCTTTTTTCACATTTGATGAACTCAAAGGTTATTTTTATTATAACTTTACAGGCAAAAATACCTGATATTGGGAAGTGCCTAGATATTGTTGCCGCCTTACAAGCTAAGAAGAATACTGGTGAGGTTCGTCTATAGCATAAATTAATTGTCTGATGAGTTGTGTTCAATAAACTTGTTTAAGCTGCCATTTTGCTACTTCTAAACGGAAAACTGAATGCATTCTAATGATGTGTATCTATTTTCAGATCGTAGTTAATATTTCTGATTTGGAGATCATTGCAAGAGAAAATTGAGCATTCATTCTCTTCTAAAAATTTTCTAATTTACTTCAGACTCATACTCACCTTGAGATTTATCTTGTTATTTGTAATTTTAATTACCTTGCATAGTTCTTGTAAGAGTATAACTTATTAACTATTCAATTAAGCCATCATGTTATGTTGCAGTTCCTAAAAGGTATTCTGTTATGGTGTTGTCAACACATCTCTCAAGAAATCTGTTTATGGCTTTGTTTTTTCCTTTTTTTTCACTTGTAATTAAAGCTTTTAAGTTACATGATTTTGTAGTTAACTATTATGTTTTGGATGTTGTCTCATCAAGTAAAAGTATAGAAGGAAGTATGCTTTTAATCCCTTTTATTGTTTCTCATGTTATTACTTATTTAAATTTTGTGTAGCATTCTAACAAATTTCTTGATGTTGTGGTGCTTACTTTTGTCGAATTAGGAATTTTGATGTGGGTAAAGAGAAATGGATGGGGAACAGGAGGAAGAAGAGGAGCCCGTATTTTAGAAGGAATCTTTTCTTCATTACATTCTAGTTTCAAAATGTGAAGATATAGGACAGTTATGCATCAGTGTGATGAGTAAAGGTGCAAATGTTTGGAGAAAAAAAAAGAACTGTAAAATCTCAATAAAGGTACAACAATTTATTAGAAGTTGAGAATGAAAAAATACACACCTTTTTAACTAATTCTATTGGCCTAGAATAAATTCACTAAAAATTTTGAGGACCTGAGTACGGTTTGAATCACAGTGTGACAAAGTTTATATGCCCACCATTTTTAAATTGAAATAGTTTCAGTAGTCATCAACCAAATTATTTGGGACTCCACGGAATAGTTTCAACCATAATAACTTTGATAATTTTTTATTGTAAAAATTGATTGCTATTAGTTGGAGATCTTATACATCTCTACCATTTTGTCACATTGAGTAAAATATTATAAGGTTATAGAACCTGTAGTAGTAGTAATGATATTTATTTGTTATTTGGAAATGTAAGTTTCCTGCATCTTGAAAATAAGCGTGGCTTCACACAAATACCATTTTTTAATTGTTTTTTTTTATCAAAATTTTTAATTGTTTTTTAGCCATGTACAAGTTTAATCTTCATATAAGTTTCTCTATCTATTGTTTGGAGGTATAATAGTCCCTAACTGTTGTAATTAACTTTGAGGTAAATAATTTACTAATTTTTAGAAAAAAAAGAGCATAGGTGGGAAAAGGACATGTAGGTAAGGATACAGACTGTGATTTACATATTTGGGCATGAATTGATGAAAGTCAGTAATGTATAAATAGGGGGGTGTTCAGTTTAGAGTACAAGAACCCTTGTAATTATCCAACATGCAAAATTAGAATGGTCATGTTATTTGAATATAGGTTATCAAACCTATATGATGAATATGAAGATTAACTCATAAGTAAAATGTCATTTAATTTGTAGTTAGAAGAACGATGAACCTGCTTAACTAGTGTAGAATTTACCAATTGGCTGAAGAGTTTTGGAAACATATATCCATTAGAAAAACAGTTTCTCTGGACTAGTGATCATCAAGCATAGACCACAATGAATGCAACACGCATGATTCAACACATGACTGATCATAAAAGCCAGACTAAGAAATTGATCAAAGGGGAGAAGGGACTAAGGATGAAAGATGATAGAACTGAGCTAACTCGCAAGATTCCCTTGTAATATTTTTGAGATCAGACTGAGCTAGAATCTCTTTGATCTCTTCAAATATATTATCTGTCATCTAAGCTTCTTCAGTTTGGTAAATAACTTTCTCATCTCAATCAGATAATCGTGACTACGATAAAGTAAGGTTAAAGCACCTCTTCCATTGGTTGTATGTTATGACATCATTCAAGGACTTGGGCACTCCTAATCATAGTTGAAGGCGTACTGACGACCTAATTATCAGGAAAATTTGTGGATAAGAGGATTTGAACTGTAATGTACAGTCACGTGTCTTAATGAATGTTAACCCAAATGAGGGGAAAAGCCTACTTAACATGGATCCGCTATATCAATGTGGTCTCACCAAAATAATTGCAATGACAGAAACCCTGAAAGTTCTTTATGATTGATGGGTTCTACATTATAGACAAATTTTATCAGTTTGCGCTGTATCTAATTTCTGAACACTGTGTAATTCGATGTCATTATTGTTGAAATAATAGCCTCTCTCTCTTTTCTTGCATTCTTTCTTATTTCAGTCTTTCATTGTCATTAATCATGTTTTTTGGTTCTTTTTGATCCTTCTTTCTACCTACTGAATTGTCATAGTTCATCAAAATATAGCGTATCCCTTATTTGAGTTGCCTTGTATATAGCAAGTTAATGCATTATCTGAATTTAAGCGTGCATAATCTCAGTTAACAGTACTTGATTTTCATTCTTGGTAGCTTATCATATTCTGATTTGGCATGTTCATGTGTAATATCAGTTTCCTAATATTTCTGGAGAAAGACAGAGAACTATTTGGTAATGATAAAGTGTGCGAGAATATAGCTTTTCATATCAGAAGCAAATGCTTAATGCATTTTATAGGAGAGCTTAAAAGTTAGTTCCTGTTCAGAGAGCAAATTGAATCCTTCACCATTAGTTACCTTATTTAACCCATAAACCCGGTCTGAAATTAGTTTAAGAAACCTTTGTTTTTTGTAATTAAGTAATTAATCTTCATGTGAGCTATCAAAAAGACCTGGTGATCATAGAATAATAATATGATGAACAACACGGAATTTTCATTGGTTTCTGGCAAATTTTTCCAATAATAGTGTTTTGAGTTGGTCATGATAACACTAAAGTGTAAGAGAAAGTGAAATAAAATTATACTTCATTGTAATGTATTTGAGTTTTTCCTTGAATTGACTTTGTCATCATAACACTAAGAAACTCCATTGTAATGTTATTATGCCTGTCTAAAAGGTCTATGGATCTTGATTTAGATAATATCAAGCTATTAACTATTAAACAACTGCCAAATTTTCTTTTCTTTGTTTCTTTCCTTTTCTTTTTCAGTCCCATAGAAACTTGTTACTTGTCTACAACGATAATACCTTTCTAGTGAATAGTTTGATATGAGCTTGCACTGAAAATTTCTCTAAATGACAACCACAATAGTAAATACTCTTTTGTCATCACATTGATTTTACAAACACTATGTGATGCGGGATGGATGAATGACAATGCAATTTAGAGATCAGCAATTTACAAAGCAGATTATTCACAAATTAATGCTTGAATATCAGAGAATAATTTTGTGATGACTGAGAAATTAATTAAGCCCATATAACCAATTACTTTTAAAATTTAAAATAAATTAGATCGAAGGTAATTGAGAAATCACCAATTCAGATTAGGGCACAATCCAGTTTTCAACAAGTCAGAAACGGGGAACAGGATTAGGGATCTCACAATATTTAACCAACAGTAATTAAAAATCACTCAATAATGAAAGGTCGCACAGGCGGAACAAGTTCGAGCAACTCACAAGTGAGTAGAAAAATCCAGATTATTCAATTTTACCAGATCAAAGGTTTTGTTGAATTTCGTTCCTGAACCAGAAAATTCAGGGACCAAAATGTAACTCTCCCAAAATAGGACGAGGTCGCAGGGG
>JAEMOT010000837.1:422924-435428 GCA_019297695.1 Apostasia ramifera
TCGGAAAGGAGGAGATGGAGCGGGTGGAGTTTAGGGATTCTCACCCAAGGCCCAAGCCCTTCCCTATCCAGGATATCGATTCATTCCAGAATCAAATAATTCTGAGGGAAAACACAAATCAGATTTATTCAGCATTAAGAAAATAAGAGTGATAGGGAGGCGTTTATATAGGTCTCCATACAGACTGACTCAATAAAGAAAAAATACATAATGTAAATAAATTCCTCACACAAACGAGGAAATACTAGATAGCATGCATAAAATAATGATCACCGAAATAGAAACAACCAATACAAAATAAATGCGAGAAAAAAAATTATCCCAAAATGGAATCTCCAATCAATCAGAATGAATAGGAGATTTCCAATCCATCGAGTCAGCATTCGCAGCACCCATCTTTCTAAATCTGTCTTAATAGTCAATCAATCCAGATCAAAGCAGCATGGCTAGATCTCGGCCGTCGACGGTAAACTCTGCCAGGAATGAATCGACGGTCGATCGTGGTGTCCCCACCACTATGATATAGTGGTTTTCAATAGAAAATAATGCACAACAAATCAAAAGCAATGCGATGAAGCATTGATACACATAATATCTGTAGACCTAGTCTAATGCTTAGAGACCTACTTAATAAGATGGATAAAGAAATAGAAATATCACATAGAAAAGATAGAGAAATAAATTAATATTAATAATGTATGTTGTACAGACAAAGTTATTACTATTTTTGAATCATATCGAGTATCTCTTGTTTTCCCATTGAAAGATTAATAAGCAAGACAAATTAAAAGAAAAAGAAAAAAGTGAAAATTACTTGGAGCCAGCTTTCACCTATAACTAGAGGAAAGCTAGTCATTTCTAATTTACTTTGGTTGCTTCTCATTTTGTATCAAGCTAATCGGACATAATAGTTGTGCCTATCATGTAAAAGAAGTTTGGCATAATGGCTAAAATAGTCATGGCTAAAGATGCGACAAAACCTCTAAATCCATTAAAATTCTATTGATTTTATTTCACTTCCTATATAAAATCCACTAAACAATTCAGTTTTATTTCAAATCCTATACATATTTGTATGTAACCATTAACTCTATTTCACTTGTTGCACAAATTTTAATGTACCAAATTAATTTTTTTCATATCATACACAACTATCAAGTTTTGGCTAAGCCACAAATGTAGTCACGACCAATGGAACTTCTAGTACTACAAGTTGAGTCATGTGAGTAACTAGCTACTACCTTCCTCAACTACTTCCATGATAAAAGAAGGCTCCCCCAAAACAATTTCATCATGTTAGAGACTAGGAATTCAGGAGTGAGGAAGAATCTCATACGCTTCACCACTTGATTTCAGTACTAGCTTAAGAATTACAATTGGATCTCATTTTGAATATGGTTGCTAACCATAGGCTGAAGATTCCTCCAGAACTCTACGGTATCTAATAGGCAACATTGAGATTTAATCATCACAAGAATTGCAATTGGATTGAAACATAGTGAACTCAGGGGGCATACAAATGGAGAATATGTATGCATTCATTTCTTTCCTTTGGTTCAGGCAAGATCGTAGGAATCCTCCTGATAACTAATTCCTTTGTTTAAATATTTACTCATGATTAATGAACTAACAAAAGAATTCAAATAATCAACATGCCTTTTCTACTCTGTGGATGTAAATCTTTAAGATAATTCAAGATTACCAATGCATCTTTAAACTCGTGTTTTGATTCCCTACTACTGTGGATACTTATGACCTCAAACCAATTCCTGTAGTTGCCTAATTCATACTACAAGTATCATGCATATCCCAAAAAGTTATGTAATTGATAGAATAGATTGACATGTGCACACATGACACATAACAGGTAAGAATGCTTTCCTACTTGTGTTGGTTAGGGTGACTTGTAACCGGCCCATCTAGTAATAGCAAAGCAGCGCCTTCATGTATCGATTGTATCGGTTCCTCCCTTCCGTTCTCGATCCCGTCTATTCTCCATCGAAGCTGCACAATCCTCGCCAACGATAAGTCAGCCTTGCAGCTGCTGGACCAACCATCTGTGCAGATTCCGCCAATCTCTTTTCCTTCAGAGGTATAGGAGGTGAGTTTTATCCTATTATTCACTGCTCTGCCTTATTCTTGTTGACCATTTTTTGGAGCCTAGAAGTGGAACTCACTTCTCCATTTGATCCACCAATCCCACGTCCACCTCCACAGCCACCTCCACTTCAGAAAGGATCCTACCATTCCATTTAAAATGGCTCAGGCTACTGCATGCTTGCATTTTTTCCATCTCTTTTTGATAGAGTATTTTTTCTTTTTTGGTGATGTTAGAATAGCTTCATACATCTGTTTGCTCTGATGAGTTATATGCAGTTTCGAATTTTCTTGTTGGATCAATTGTATTGACTATAATAAGAATTTTTTTTATTGTAGATATAATATGAATTTACTATGTTAGATTTGGGTAATCAATGTAATTTTGGTAAATCATTTCTTGAGTGTTCAATACTAAATTCTCAATATTTGAAACCCAACAGCAATTCAGTTGATAAATATATGGCTCTCTTGATAGAGCAAAATCAAATAATTGAAATGGTAGCTAATTCCAATTGACTTTGATTAACTAAAAGAATTTAAAATTCATTAAAATATACTTTAATCATAGTATTAGAGTTAATGAGGTCAGATATTCAATCGAAGCATGAAAATCTTGCATGGAAGAAGGGAAGAAAAGCGCAACTAGTTTATGGAAAATTCTACAGTTAAGAAGGAAGAGAAGCTGGTTCTTCAACGAATGGAGGCATTGTAGCATTAATTGGTCGCTCTAGCATTAATTGGTCGCTCTAGCATTAATAGAGCATTGTGGCATTATGCTATAGTATATGGTACTTTGAAGACTGGCGAATGGCTAGTCAGTTGTGTTGATTTAAAGAATACTAATAATCAGTCATGAAAAAATATGTGTTGCATGCTTCAATCCTCATTTGGATTTCACACTAGTGAGAGCCACGCGTACCTAGTACATAGATTTGTTACATAATAAATTGTTAACGATAAAGTGAGCATTTGGTAGAGGTACAGGTGTTTGCTGACGTCTTTTCATTTGCTTTCTTGAAGTCTTCATAGTTTCAATTACAATCTTACCACAAGAAGTTTTCATGTTGTTATAAACTTGCATTTTGCATACAGGCACTGATAGCTGATTTTGAAGTTTCGGAGGGCATCTATTCAAGAGCGTGGATTGAGGACAGCAATTCTGTGTGCCTATGGTTGGGGGCGAATGTCATGTTGGAATATTCTTATGAAGAGGTGTATTCTTAACTTATAATCTTGCATGGTACTCAAACATATACAAATTAGGGGTCAAGTTCTTGGACATATTCCATAAAAAAAAAAGATCCTTGGACATACCGAAGAATTCATTATGGATTATTCTTATGGAGAAGAAGGAGGCGGTGGCTATTTAAAATTCAGAATAAACCATACCCATCACTAGACTACCCTTCTATACCAATTCTCTTCATGGGCCGTTGCCATCTAGGCCCTTACTCGATGTCCTTATAAGGAGACACCTAAGAAATTTGTGTAGTGCCTCATGGTCTAGAGCTCGGTTTGGGTGACTCAGGGAATCACACTTATAATTTTCAGGGCAATTCCATTAAGCCTTCAACTTTTTAGGTCTAAATGTAAGTTCAGTGCCTGTGGAAATAATCCAATTTGCTATTTTTTATTCAGGCTGAGGCACTTTTGAAGAAGAATTTGGAAAATGCCAAAGCCAGTTTTGAGGTTCTAACTGCTGATTTACTCTTCTTAAGGGATCAAGTGACTATAACTCAGGTACAACTAGCATACTTAAAACTATTACTCTTTCTCTGCTAATATATGATTTTGGGTAAACTGCATTTGGCCCCTGAGGTGATGAGGACATTGTAAATTAGTTCTAACTTTTGAAAAATCTCAATTTTGGTCCCTTAGGTTATACAATCACTGCGGTTTTGACCCCTCTTTTTGCTCCCCACCTTTTTTGCTCATCTTTCGTGATAGAAATCATGAAACTTAATCATGTTTTGATTAATTTGAACAATTTACACATTTTAAAGAATCGTTATACGCTTCTATTCTCATTCTTTTATAAAAATTTAATAAAAATATAAAATTTAATTTCTCTCATTTTTTGTTTTCTCCGCTCAAAAATTCAAAACTAGAAATAATTAATATAAATATTTCAAAATTATATTTAAAAAAATTTAAAAATTAACGATTGAGAATAATTTTATGGCATAATAGTAAAAATTTAATAATTATGTTTTTATTGGGACTTAATAATAGCGCTTTATTTACCTCAGGGCCCAAATTGGGGTTTTGAAAAAATTTAGATCATTTTGCAATGCTCTTCCAATCTCAGGGGACTGAATGCAATTTACCATATGATTTTTATATCCAATATGGCAGTTGGATCAAATCTTCACCTTGAGTTAGGAAAGTTTGTTAATGATTGCATATATTGTGAAGTATCTAAATAAGAACAAAATTTGTTCATTATGGTCTTACTAAAATGTTTGATATCTTACTTCTATCAATCTTCGATCAGCTATGTAATGGTTGGTTCTTGTATTTGATGATCATATGAGGTTGGAGACAAAATAACATCTGAGAAGTTTAAATTTTGTTTATTTTTCTAAATTCATTCTATAAACTGTTGGCTTTCTGTAGGTTACAATTGCGAGAGTTTACAACTGGGATGTTCATCAAAGAAGAATGAAAGCCACACCAGAGGCATGATGGAATGGAGTAAAGGAAAACCATCAGTAAAACTCCGAAGCGTGCACTTCATTGTTGTGGTGGACCATTTTTTGCAGCTCTTTTTTCTTTTCTTTTCTTTTTGACGTGAGTACTATAGGTTAATATTTGGATTGTTGAGTATTGGATAAATTTCTGTCTCTATTTGCACTTCTGAGATCTAGGAATTTGGTACTAAAACTGTTGGCTTTCAGTTTTGTGCTGTCAATAGGGCTGTGAATGAACTGATTTGAACTCAGTTAGTGCTCTGTTCAATTTCACATTCATTGGGCTTGGGCTCATGCTTTGTGTTGAGCCCGTTTGAGAGCGGTTCGCGAACATAGTGACGTGTTTGGGCTTGCTTCGTGTTTTGTTTTTGAATGATTCTTCTAATTTGTTCCTGAATGAAGTTATGTGTATTTAAGTTTGTTAACATAAATGTGATAAATAAATTCTATCAAATGAAGCGCTAATGTGTTCATGAATTCATGATATTTTTTATATTAATTAACAAGAATAAAATACATTATTCCTATGGGGGCTCTAAAACACGTCGAAGCTTTGATCATTGTATCCTGATATAGAGCAAATTATTGAGGCCCTGTTTGGGGTGAGGACCAAAATAAGATCACAATAGTACTAATTTAAAAAATAATAATAATAATAAATAAATTATTTTTAATTATTCTACATAAATTTTAATATAAAAAATAATATTTTATTTCGCATACTCAATAATTTTTAATAAAAATATAAATTTTATTTCACATTTTAGATCAAAATACTCGANATAGTACCATTTTGGCCCTGTTTTAGTTCTGTTTTGATCCTCACGCCAAACAGGGCCGTTTTTTTTATAGTTTATTTATAATTATATCCTTGTTCATTTTTTTTTCATATATTTTGAAATCTTGTCCTACTTAAAATTATAAGAAAAGGTTAAGTTTTTATGTTATTTTATTTTAAAGTGTTATTATAAGTAAATTATAGGAATCTGTTAGTAATATGCTCTATAATTTATTTTGATGGAAGTGATAAATTTGCTAGACACATTTCTGAAACTCTTTTTAATTTAAAATAAAAATGCCAAGTTTCACCTTTTAATTTTAACTTTTTTTTTTATGATAAAAAATGTTTTTTGAATTCATATTTCCTCAAAGTAAAATTTTTACAAACTGTGAAAATAATATTTACATCATAAATGTTATTTATTTCTCTTTTTTTATGTTTAATGTTATTTATTTCCCATGTAAATAGTGGTAATGCTATAAAAATATAGCACAAAATCCCCCTAATTTAACTTGTATTACCTTTTTAAAACATGAATTTTATTTTGAATTATGCGAATAAATGCAATTACTATGCTGAAATTTAATATACATAATTAACACAAAAGTTAATTAAATGATACAAAATGGATACAATATATATATATATATATATATATATATATATATATATATATTATTTTCTGGCTTTAACTTTCTAGTATTTTATTAAAGCTCTACAACAATAATATGAAATCCTTTAATAAACTGATATAATTATGAAACTGCAATGCTGAAACTATCTGATGCTTAAATAATGCAAAACATAAATATCATTGTCTCAAAGGCCCACCCTACAAATATAGATCATTAACACATGCAATGATAAGTGATAACACAATGCTAATGCAGAGACTTTTTTTAAAAAATTCTACTTTGAATGTAGGGGCGATAAAAATATTTAAAATTCGATACTTGCTCGGAATTCGTTTGATCTTTGAAACAACTTAGAATCAGTTTGAAAATTTAGAATCGAATCGTAAGCTAGGAACTTTAGCTCAAAGTTTATTTCAAGTCAATTTCGAGTTGGCCTTGGCTCGCTCAAAATACGATTCTATTTTGCTTAATATAATATCATTATATATAACTTAGTTACTGGTTTAGTGGTAGAGTGGAAAGAGATTTAAGGTTTGTTCTTCTGAAGATATAGCTAGAGATCAAATCTTTTTGGATACATAATATTCTTATATTTTTTATAATTACGAGCCGACTCAGATCATGATTCGAGCTAGCTCGAAATCGAGTGGAGTCGAGCCAAGCTGAGCTTAAATTTTTCGATTTCAAGTTGCTTTCAACTCGCTCAAAATCAATTCGATAATAACTCTACTTGTATATGGTTCACATATCTATGTTGAGATGGCTCATTTTTTTGTCTGGATACATAGGAGGAATATCCCTCATTAAATAATAAACAATAAATTGAGTTATAGAAGTGTTGGCCTTTATCTATGCTTAAATTTTTAGGCTAGATGATATCCACAGTTGTGTATTAGCCTCCATCATACATGACTACCCCTAACAAATAGTATTAGTCGATCATTTAACTGGGGCCAAGTGATTAGGCGTGGTTGTGCTTGGTTCTTTGCTCTCTATCGTGATTGAGATGAACACAAGAGCAAATTAACTCTCACTGTCGTAACAGGTGATAGGGTGAGCTCTTTGTTACATACATTTGACGGGTTAAATGACCTATTGGATGGGATGAATTCATGTAAATTATTGCAATACATACAAGAAATATCCCGCATTAGATGATCGTTGAGTTATTAATATAGAAGTGTTGGCCCTTTCATATTAGCCTAAGTTTTGGGGTTGGATGGCATCACTCAAGATACGCAACCCATATGATGTTCCTAGTTAGCTACTCAATTTGTCATTTTTTTTATGTAATTTATTATTGTTGTTTTCAATATTTCATTTAAGTTCTTACTAATTTAAGGATAAGATACATCTTCATCTAAATCAGAGCAGCCATAAAGTGAACCACATTAAATTTTTGTATCTCTGCTCGTTCGATAGCTAAATCTAACTCAAATATATAATCTGTAACATTCTGTAATTTAAATGTAAAAATATTATCCGTTTTAATTTTAGGTAGCTGCGTTAGATCCAGTACTACTCCAGTTCAAGCACACTTAACTACAAAATTTCTCATCATTGGCTTCACGGTTTTGCTCCGAAAGACACCTCCACTATTTAAGATTATGTTATCTACTTATACAGTTTAGGATCTCCCCCTATTTTCGATGTGAGACTATTTATTCCTATGCCCCTTTCACCACTATTTATTGTCTTAAAAGCTTGTTAAGAGCTGTATTTTATCTCAGTGATTTCTTTTTCTTAGGACATCACTCGGTGATCACTTTCTTTCCTCTTCGGCTACGGGCAGTACGTAACCTGATACTTAGAGAGCGAAAATCACAAAAAAATGTACATAATAAAATTAATGAAGCACATAAACACTGTTTTTAGAACTGCAAGAATTTCTCTTAATCAATAGATCCAGTGAACTAAATCATGAATACTACTTAAAATTACTAACTAAAATATTAAAGAATTCTGGCAGAGAGAGCAACTCAGCTCACAGGCCCACTGCAGCATAGCGCAAAAAAATGCTACTGCGTCTTTTTTTTCTGATGAAAAAAATACTACTGAATCTTAGAAAGCAGAAAGCAGGGCTTTTGCTCCCCTGGGCACCTGAACATCCAGAGCTCCACCACGTCTCCGGCTTGCAGCTCGCCGAAAACCCGAAAAAGCCGCCATTCCGGCCCCTTGAAGACGGTGGCGCCGCTGCCTTCCCAGCGGGTCAACTGCAGAACAAACCGCCACCCCGCCGGCGTGAACACCGGCACCTCGAGCCCGCCGTGGCTCTTTCCGGCGGACTTCCTCCCCGGAGCCGAGATCTCGCCGCCCCTCTTCCTCTTCCTGCTCCGGCAGAGGCCGTGGAGGCTGGCTTGCTCCAGCTCGCCTTCGTCGAGGGCCGGGCGGAAGTTGGAGACCACATCTTGGATTCTGATAAGGAGGCGATTCAGTTGATCGTCAACGTCGGATTTCTGCAGCGTTTTAGTTGTCATATGGCGGAGGCCGAAGCCCTCCTTCTTCTCCACCAGCCCCGTCATCCATGCCGAAGGCGCCGTCGTCTCCGCCATCTCCTCTGTTTCTTTGAGGATGAGATTTGACGGTGAAGAAGGGTGAAAGCAAGAGAGAAAGGAGTCCTTTTTTCCAGTGATTTTTCAGGCGGAGGAAGGAAGAAGGTGGGGAAAAAGGAAATCCGAGAATTTTTAAGGAAATAGAAGAAGATGCTGCCATTTTCGCCCTGTCTCTGTTTCCCGCTCCATCTTCCAACTTCCCATCTTTGCTCCGTGCTCCCCTTCTAGGGGCAGCTGCGAGTCGCTTACGATCGAAATTAAAACTTTTAATTTCGAGTAGAGTTTTATTTATTTCTGCTATTATTATTATTATTATTATTATTTATTTCAAGTGAATTTTTAACTTAAATTAAACCTAATTATCAGCTGTTATTTTCTATAAAAATATTTAATATGCATATAAATTATATTAAAATATAATATTATAAATTTATTTTTAATCTTATTTTTTAATATAGTCTAACATAATGTATTTATATAGAAGAAATTCTCAAATAAATTTTAAATATTTCTATACATATATATATATATATATATATATATATTGAGTCGATTATTAGTTGGATGGATTATTTTTTGAGCGAGCTAACTTCGAGTTAAAAAAAATTTGAGTTAATTTGAATCGAGCAAAATGCAAACAAGTTGCTCTGTGAATAAAAAAGTTTTATTTATATTATCTCATATCTAAATTATTATTTGTTTACTTCTATAACTGTATATTAAATAATGATAATAAAAAATTAATATAATATTATCTCACGTTAATGTGATTTGAGGTCATATCTGAATGGCAATATCATAATTTTCTATAATTTATTTAAAAATATTATTAAATTAAATAATTATTTTTTTAAAACTAAAATCATATATTAATATCACAATAATATTATGTAAATTGCTTGTTGCTCCGTGATATTATAAAAATTGTGCCTACATATTCACGTACATTTAGAGAAAGCATGCAAATGTTTTGTATGATTTTACTTTGTTATATATAATTAATTGATGAAAAATATAAAATCAAATTATATTTTTACATAATTTTATATTTTTGTATACAATTGATGAAAACATACAATGAAGTGTTTCGTATAACTTATATATTAGAACAATAATGTAAACATAAATATATGATTTTCACACATATATATATATATTGATCGTATGATTTTCACATAATTAAAAAAACACTTAAGGTTCAAACAAAAAAAATTATTTGTGTTATATTCTACATCAAATTTACGACATAATTTTAACACATATTTACTATTCTTGTAGATCGCTCACCTAAGCCCATGCATGCATGCCAGTTTATAGCTACTTAATTGTAGTTAGATTCTACGATTGCACGTACTTTATAGACTTGGTCATAAATTTCAGACTTAAAAAAATATTTTTTTCTTAAATTATTAAGAGAAATACTTTTTTTAATTAATTAATAATTAGTTCTACAAATTAAAATTTTACATTTTTTTTTTCACATATGATGTATAGCTTATTGGTGTTACACGGAGAACTGGGAAAAAGACTCGAGTAATTTAGGTCAAATTTAAATTGACTCGAATAATATTAGTGTATATTAATATATATGCATTTTTATATCATTTTTTTGTCAAAAATTTAATGGCAGCTATTTTTAGAAAAGAAATTAGTTGACAAAAATAACTTTAAGATGACTGTAAAGTTATTTATTTATTTATTTATGTAATGATTATTAAAAAGATATTTTTATTGATATTTTATTTAATTATGAAATAATTATATATAAAAGCAGCTCACGATTTGATCTAGATTTGATTTAAAATTTTAATGAAAAGATTTTAATTTGATCTTAATTTAAACTAGGCCGTGCTTGTTAGTAACTAGTTCAAACTCGAGCCAAAACCACAACGATTTTCAATTAACTTTAGATTTTTATCTTAAACATTAATATAATTGTTCATTAAAGTTTAAATTATAGATAATTATTTTAATCTAATAATAACTAAAAATAAAAATAAAAATATAAGAAAATCAATTTTCTAGGTTGAAGTTATACACTAAATTATTGCTCAAACATTAACATAACTAAACTAAATAATTAATATTTATGTTAATATTTACGTTGATGGGCCGATTTGATTTGACTTAAAATTTTATGACAAATAGATTAGAAATTGAACGATGAGATTAAAAATCTGACCCAAAGTAAACAAATAGATGAATAATTACTATAATAATAGTTTTAAATTTGATTTTCTATTAAAGTAATGAAAATATTTCTATAATAATTATAATAATAACAACTTTTGTAATGAAAAATTATTATAGAGCTGAATCTAAGCTTTTAGCGTATTCCTTAAAAAATTAACATGTCAGATCTAATCATTATGAACTGTTAAAATTAAATAATTTATTATGATAAAAAAATTAAATAATTTATCTCAAAGTAAATATTAATATTATAAAAATAGTTTCTGACGTAATAATAATTTTATAATTAAATAGAAAAATATAAACATTTGTAAAAATTGTTTTTGACATAATAATCATTTTTTAAGTACATAATAATCACTAAATAGGTAAATAGTAAATTATTTTTATAACTACATTAGCAAATTTTCAACTTATTCTTTTATCAATATATATATATTTATATATATATAGAGCATGCAAAGTTGAGTTTTAAAAAAAATACCCGTCAAGTCACATTTAATTGAGGAAAATTTTAATTATGATTAAAAATAATTTGGCTAAAAATTTTATTTTATTTAAAAAATAAAAAATATTTTATATTTTATTCTATATAAATTTTAATATTAAATATTTTTTAATATAATTAACTCTTTTTATTTTTAAATATATAATTTTTTATATTTTTAACAGAATAAACATTTTGTTTATTCTGTTATAGCATATTTTGTTTGTTTACAAATATAAATAAAAAAAAATTAAAATTAATGTTGGTTGGGGATATAATTTATTAACAATTATGTAAAAAATGTGAAATTAATTATTATATTATGACAACTAAATAATTCAAAATATATCTGTAGGATGATATAACTTATTGAGAATTTGGTATAAAATTAATTGTGATATTTAGATAGGTAAAGAATTTGAAAATAATTATTTATTATTTTAATATATATATATATAGAGGATGTTAAATAAATTTAGTATTTTACTTTAAAAAATAAATAATTATATTTGGAGTACTAAGATGATTGGAAAAATATTATAAATTAATCGAAACTTTTAAAAAATTTCAAATTTGATCCACACGAGGTTACAAAGGTATTATAGTTTTTCCTCTTTTACAAGCTTGCTGCTTTCGTTAACTTTTTTGATAAAAAATATAAAATTTAATTATTTTAAATAATTTAAATAATTTACATATTTTAAAGGAATAATATAACCCTCTTCTCACAACTTTTTTTAAAATTTAACAAAAATTTAACAAAAATTTAAAATTTAACATAAATATTAGTATTTTAAAATTATATTCTAAAAAAAATTAATAATTAAAAATAATTTTACAAAATAATAATAAAATATTAATAATTCTGTTTTAATTGGAAGTGATAGTATTTTTATAACCTTAGCGAGCTAAGGCCATGTTTAGCGCGAGGATCAAAACAGGACCAAAATAGTACTAGTTTAAAAATAATAATAATAATAATAAATAAATTATTTTAATTATTTTACATAAATTTTAATATAAAAAATAATATTTTACTTCACATACTCAATAATTTTTAATAAAA
>JAEMOT010000837.1:435511-455811 GCA_019297695.1 Apostasia ramifera
TTTTGGTCCTCACGCCAAACAGGGCCTTAATTTTAAGTTTTGAAATGTTGGGACCAATTTATTATGGCCTTCAGAACTCAAGGATTCAAATGCAATTTACCAAAATATAAATATAATTAAATTTAAAAATTAAAATTTATATATGGTATGATATGCTATGCAAATATTAATCCTATTAACTCTAACTAGAATGTATTTAAAATTGCATTTTAGCTTTTTGTAAATTATAACAATATTTTAGGTTTTAAAAAGAAGTTATAACAATATTTTGTTAATTGTATTTTAATTAAAAATTTAATATGTGTAAAAAACGAGAAAGATAGCATACTAAATATTTTTTTTAGTTTTTTTAACAACAAAATATTGTAATATTATTAAAAATAAGAAATTATAATTTATTTTTAGAAATAATAATTTAGCAAAAAAAATTAAAATAAATTTATTATCAAATTTTAATATTTTGAGGAGAGCCTGCTTGAAATCGATTTTTTTTTATAAAAATTGAAAACGAACTTTTACCCATCACATGGGATATCATTTGCCCAGTTCTTATAGTTTAAAATTTTATTACTTTCAAAAAAATTACTAATTTACTATAGTAAAATCTGATTATGTGGAAATTTATTTTAAAAATGATATTCATCTTAATAAAAATACATATTAAGAAATTTTGTTATAATTATGACATTTATTTTTTAAATTTTTTATACAATAAAATTGTATTATAATTTATTATTTTTTTAAAAATAATAAATTTATTATTTTTAATAAGAAATTATAATTTCTGCTTATTAATTTAATATGTTATTTTTCTGTGTATTTATAACAGGGATGCTTTAAGGACATTCTAAATTTAGTGACATGAACTAAATATATTGAAAAATTAATAAATTTATTTAATTTTATGAAGTAGAATTTTAAATAATGAAATATTTTATATATTGTTTTTAAAAAAAATAACGATTAAAAATACTTTATTAATATTAAATTTGAATATTATTTTACATGTAAATCTTTAATATTAAATATTCTTAAATTACGTAACTTATACCATAAAATTATAAGATGTAAATATATAATAAAAATTATTTTTTTATATAATTTTAATTACTGATATATAACATTAAATAATTAAATGTTAAATATATAAAATAATTAGATTTTAATAGTATAAATTTCATTGCTCATATAAATTTTTTTAATATATTTTATTTTGTTCAAATTTAGTGAAATAGATGCTAATAAATAATATTCAAAATTTTAGATAATATGTAAGTATTTATCCAACAAATTGAATGAACTAGTGAGACTATGAAGATAATATCTCGATAACAAGTTAAATAAAATATCGTTATATTAAGCTTCATTAATAAATTTTCAATAAAAACTCAGAAACATACTCAATTAGAATGCATTTATAAGCTTTTGAGGGGTTTATTAAATGCAAAATTCGTGAATCAACGTACCAAAAATTATAGGGATAATTACCTACATGCCACATAATTTAATTTTATTTATGCCTTATCCATCCATTCTTAGTTAATTACGCTATGCACACTCAAAATATTATAAAATCTTACATACACATATTTTAATTTATTTCTATTATAACGAGTAATTATAATTTTTCAATAACCTAACTATAGTTAGATTACAAAAAATCTGATCCGTTCATCATATTATTTTAAGTAAAAATCTTAAAACCTTAATATTTAGATGGCGACAAAGGAATGAGACATCTGTTATGTGAATTGATTTTAGGACAAATCGGCACTTTAGTGTGGTATTGAGGAAGAAAAAAATATGTACTATTAAGAGTAAAAATATAATTTTAATGATTTACTAACAGAATATTTTTTTTAAAATAGATTTTGCTTAAGTTTTAACTCAAATGTGTGTAGGTAAGATTTTGTAATGTTTTGAGTATGCATAGTGTAATTAATTAAAAATGGATGAATAAGATATAAATAAAACTAAATTGTGTGGCATGTAGGTAATTATCTCAAAATTATAATATCTTATGAACTTAATTACTACAACTTGTCCTGTAGATAAATATGTAAAAAGTTTAAAACTTTAAAGACCTATATGCAATTTACCCAAAATTTTATATCAGCCAGTGGAATACGTTTGAAGAACTCTATCACCATAATATGTGAAGGAAAAATAAAGTTTAAACACAGAAAATCATTAAAAATAATATAGAAATGCAATTTCTATACTATTATTCACCGCATGATCATTTTTAGTTAGATTTTGAATTTGAACACAAAAGAATAACGTTGAAATCGAAGTTGACAACAAGAGCTAGAAAAATGAAATGTTTTCATAACTCGAAATTCAAACAAAAATTAACACATTATACTGAGAATTAAGGGAAAATGAAATAAATGATGAATCATGAACTAATTGATATTCACTACTGTTAATACTTCCTCAAGAGCTCATGGCGCCTCCTGCTCTCAGCTTGCCCAAAACCTGTAAAAGCCGCCATTCCAGCTTGAAGACGGTGGCGTCTCTGCCGTCTCAGCGGGTCAGCTGCAGAACAAACCGCCACCTCGATCCCGCCGAGGCTCCTTCCGGCGGGAGCCGCCTCCCCACGTCCAAGCTCTTGCCGCCCCTCTTCCTCTTCCTGCTTCAGCAGAGGTCGTGGAGGGCCGGGCGGAAGGCGGAGACCACATTGTCGGTTCGGACAAAGAGGCGGTTCAATCAATTGATCGTTGACGTCGGATTTCTGTAGCTTCTTCGTCGTCATGTGGCAGAGACCGAAGCCCTTGGTTGTCTCCACCATCCCCTTCATCCTTTTCCCGGTGATCCAAAAATCTAAGTAACTTCAAAAATTGAAAAAGTTTAAAAATTTAAACAACTTATTAATGTTTAGAAGCGGCTGCCAAATAAAAAAAATATTATTTTCTGAAATTGGAGAAAAGTAGAAGAGAAATATAAAAACTGGAGAAAAAGTACCAAAAAGGCTTAAAATTTCTTTTTTCCCCACTTCATTCCTCTGCCTGAGAGATCACCGGGAAAAGGACTCATTTTCCTCTTGCTTTCACCCTTCTTCACCTTCAATCTCAGCCTCAAAGAAACAGAGGAGATGACAGAGAAGACGGCTCCTTCTGCAAGGATGACGGGGTTGGTGGAGAAGGAGGGCTTCGGCCTCCGCCACATGACGACTAAGACGCTGCAGAAATCGGACGTTGACGATCAACTGAACCGCCTCATCCGAACCCACGACGTGGTCTCCACCTTCTGCCCGGCCCTCCACGACCTCTGCCAAAGCAGGAAGAGGAAGAGGGGCAGCGAGGGCACGGCCGCGAGGAGGAAAGCCACCAGAAACAGCCTCGGCGGGCTCAAGGTGCCGGTGTTCACGCCGGCAGGGTGGCGGTTTGTTCTGCAGCTGACCCGCTGAGATGGCAACGGCGCCACCGTCTTCAAGCCGAAATGGCGGCTTTTACAGGTTTTGGGCGAGGTGAGAGCAAGAGGCGTGATGGAGCTCTGGATGTTCAGGAGACCAGGGGAGCAAAAGCCCTGCTTTCCGCTGAAATAATGAGCTAAAATATAATTATAAGTAAATTATATAAACCTATAAGTAATTTGCCCTTAAAACTGTCTTGGGGAAGATAGATTATCATTTTTGTGTATATATCGATTGAGGAAGTATTAATAGTAGTGAATATTAATTAGTTCATGTTCATGATTCATCATTTATTTCATTTTCCCTTAATTCTCAGTATAATGTATTAATTTTTGTTTGAATTTCGAGTTATGAATCATCTTGTGACGATTACCACATTTCATTTTTCTAACTCTTGTTGTTAATTTCGATTTCAACATTGTTCGTTGTGCTTTTGTGTTCAAATTCAAAATCTAACTAAAAATGATCATGCAGTGAATAATAGTATAGAAATTGCATTTCAATATTATTTTTAATGATTTTCTGTTTGTACTTCACATATGATTATGGTCATAGAGTTCTTCAAATGTATTTCACTGATTAATATAAAATTTTGGGTAAATTGCACATATATAATAATTTGTAGATAACAATGATATCTAAATGATAATGACATTTAAGTAACACTAACATCTAGATTATATTAAACCAAATGCCCAGTTTTATCTTTCCTAACGTTAGTACTCTGTTGGGCAATTTCACCTTCAAAAATGCAGATAAAATTGAGATACAAGCTAGGACAGTGAATCTATGGGGGTTGGATTGTTCAAACCTTTCTGAAAAGAACGGCAAGAAAGCAGGCTCTCCACATATACGAAAGCACCCACAGGTATAACACCCGGGATATCAACTTTTTCCTCTGTGAACTCCCCATGTTTGAGATTGCATCCAAGAAAATATGGCTTAGACCCAAGCTTGAATAGGAACTCTGCTTCAGTAGTGCACATGGCGAAATTGTAGTTCCAACCAATTCCAAAGTTCCCCAAGCCATAGCTGACATTCCAGAGGATCGAGTATTTCTTCGTCCAATCCCCATTCGGATAATCCTTCATAACCCAAACATCCATTATCCCATTTTTGAAGGCAGACCAGAGACCTAACTCTCCCTTAATGTTGACCAAGTTGGCAGACCAAACAGTGCTTAGTTCCAGCTGAGGTAGGGGAATCTGACTGAAGCTCTCATTCCCAATATCAAAAGCTAAGATCTTTTCAGCTTCTTTTCTACCAGCTCTATCACGAGCCACCCAATGCATGACACCATTCACCTCAACACTGGTAGAGTTCAGGCGAACGAGGTCTGGTGGTGGCAATGACTTTATCTTTCTCCAAGAATTAGCACCTAGAGTAAGCACTTGGAGTTCTGATCCTAACCTGAGGATCAGATGCTCGCCTGATGGAGGGTGGAAGTAGAACCAAATTGAACCACCAATGGAGTATTGATCTGTTGGCAGTCTATGCCTCTCACCAAGCAGCGGATTAAGGATGTACAAATCTCCTTCAGAGTCAGAAATGCAGATAAGACCATCACAAGAGGCCAAGCAAAAGGCTCCATCTAAAATAGTCAGCGGCCTGACCCCCAGCTTTCCGTCTCTCATGGATATGAGCTTTGTGTCCAGCATGACATCAGGAAGAAAAGAAACCAAAGACTGTGAAAAGAGGTACTTGGGAGCAAGATTTGTGTGAGCTCGTAGGAAGAACGGATCAGTGGTGATGGCGAGCCACGATTTGGACACACAACGGAACCTGCCGACGGATTTTGCAGGCAGCCGCAACAGGAGTTCACGAACAATATCGCAGTGGAAGATGCATGATTTCTCCTCCTTTGCAGCTACTGTTCCAGGTTTTTGGGAAGCATTGGCAGGCATCGTTTTTTCTGTAAAAGAACCTGGAATGAGCTGAGCTTTGAATCAAACAAGAAAATTAGAAAAAAGAGGCAACTTCAGCTGTTATGCTAATCTAGTATACCCAAGGTTAAAGAGCAAGCACACCAAGACTAGCTTTACATGTAATCATCTTGTCACACACAGGTGCCCACTTCTAATCTTTAATTATTGTGACGTGTAGCACTTTAAGGAAGCGAGTTTAACTTAGAAGCACCCAATGCTCAGTTTGAAGTAATACAACTCAAAAAAATGTACAGTTATGACTAGAATGAAGTTGTCCAAGAACCAAAATTACATCAGAGCTTTTGAGTAATTAAGAATTGTGTTGAGCCTCAATGAGAAAATTAAAAAATTTGGACTCACATATCAATACTACTACAAGAACCTTAATGTTATTTAGGCTAAATGAAAACCTTCTCTGAAGTCTAACATGCAATGTATCCTCATAAATCTATCTAGATACTGTTACAGTTTTCAAATTGGGGGAATTACATTTGTAGCCTCTAAAGAAGGGCTTTTTTCTCATTTTACTCCAAAAATTAGATATTTACATATGACACCCCTATACTTTGAATGCCTTTCATCAAATTGGGGAAACTCTTCATCTTGTTAAATCGGAGAAAAATCAAGCTATTTATCAATATAAAAGTGCGCAGTTTGTAATTATGCATTCAATTTAAGAGGTCATATATGTAAATATTTAATTTTAGAGGTTTAAAATGTAAAAAATCTTTCTTTAAAGGTGACATATGTAATTTTCCTTTCAAATTTCAAAAGAGATTATGTTTTCAAATCAACAAACTATTTCAATATTTAAATCATCACAGTTAAACCAAGTTTTTAAGAACAAAAATTTGATAAGTTCCTGTATCATGAACATAGCCCTTACTCAAACATTTGTGGTATTTAGCAATTACATCAAGGTATTGACGAGAATTTCTTGACAACAACAACGGGAAGCTATGAACTCATGTGAGTTGATCGCCAATTATAGTTACACGAAAAATACCAGATGCATGAACCAAAAAGGAAAGATAAAATATAGAAAGAACACAATTTATGTAGAAACCCTAAGGAGAGAAAAACCATAGTGCCCAGAGGTGAGGATTACACAACACAATTTATGCAATGTTTCGAGCTGTCCACGTAGTCAGTGTGCTATTGAATTGAGCATTTGTAGCAATGAAAGGCTTGCGTAGGATCACCTTGAATAGTAGCAATGCTACTTGGGATCAGGAACTTCACGAAAGGTCAGGGGTAGACACGCGATTCTGAAGAGATTTAAAGTTGTTTTACACAAGAATAGTGTTGTATCTAGATTTCGGTTAAACCATTGTGAAGTTGACCATTGGAGTCCTTTAGGGTAACCAGTAGGATCTCAGAGGCATTGCTACTAGGCGTGTGGTGGTGTCCTGTCAAGCTAATCATCACGATCGTCATGTGCTGGTGGTAGTGCTGACACATTGTGGGTAAGTGAGAGCAAGAGCTTTGATGTGGCAGGTCGAAACCTCTTCAAGGACTCCACTGACAGTGGCCTGCTTCACTGCTTGAAACCTGATCTAAACATTGCCATCCCCAAGAACTTGATCTCAATAAAAGCAAAGATCTTGACTAGTATTTCTTGATAACAAAAATGGAAGACTATGATCTCACATGAGGAGATCATCATTCATAGCCTACAATATAAAAACTAGAGGCTAGATGCACGGAATAGAATAGCAAGAAAGAACACTATATTTATGTGGAAATAGTAAGGAAAGAAAAAACAAGAACTTAGAGATGAGAGAAATTTCTAAAAGTTGATGAGGAAAAAATTTCTTCTGAAACGAGAGAGAGAAATTTCATTAGTCACAAAAAAGCTCCTGGAGGGGTTACATGAGCTCTAATTAATAGTGGGTAAAGTTACAACTAGAGAACAGTGACCTTGATCAGTTTCAACTTGTTTACGTTGGGCCTCAGATCAACCCTCTTTGTAACAACCAAGCACTAATGGGAAGTTACACTAAATGTTGGTCTCCAAGGATCAAGAAACTGATGCAGGATAGGTCACGCGTCCGCCATGCAAGTTCCGAGATGTGGTGTCAACTGGGTGACCGACTGTATCAATTGTTCGCTGCAATGGATAACTCGTGACATCTTTTCTTGAATTAGACATGTTGGCACTTAGAAGGCGATCCCGGTTTACTCCCATTGTGATTAGTGTCCTGAGACTTAAAGTCTTTCAACAACTCGTAGACAGATGGTTGATCACTCGCAAGATTAAAGGGATCCAGTCATGGCCTGGAGTATCACATCTCTGGCCATCCGAAATATCATACTTCATGCCACATTTGTCGATCTAGATAGACCGATTAGGTCCTACTGATTGGAACCAACGTACGTGCAGGTCTAGACAAGGTAAAACTTTATCATCACTCAATTTGTCAGATGAACGGCTAGGATTTGCACTATGCTTCACTTGTAGAAATCTTCCATAAACTCTTTCATGCAATGTATCTTTACATGCTTATCTAGTTGTTGCTATAGTTTTCAAATTTCAAAAGAGATTCTAGTTTTAAATCTGCAAAACATTTCTATGCTTAAATCTACTAAGTTGAAAGCAATTTTTTAAAAATAAAATTTTATAAGTTATGTTGTTATTGTAGAGTGCAATGGAAACAAAATATTCATGTAGTTGACCCCACCTCATGTGGTAAAGGCTTGGTTGTTGTTATAAGCATAGCCCTTATTCAAAACCATGTCGTGCTTACATGAAGTTTACAATTAGTTTTGACTTGAGATTTAATTATTTCATCTTTTTATGGGGAGTAATTATTTCAATTTACTAATGTTATATTGATACTTTTGCATTTTATAAAACCAGATCATAAGCATATAGATAAAAGATGCTTCAAAAAATCGAAGTAATTATGGAAATACTTGCTATTACTCGATGGTCACATTTAATAGGAAAGTTTCATATTTAATAATGATCAAAGTATTATTTATTCTTGAAACAGATTTCATATTTAATAGCAAAAACGTGAGCTTAAATATTGTTAAGATTACCAAGTTTAAACAGGTAGTATGAGCGTATCTTTCAAAGGAAAACAATAGCGGAAGTCTGAGATTGATATAGAGATTTCTGGCAAGCAACAGAAAATATCGAGAAATAGCTCTTAAAGAAACGCAAACAATATGACTATGAATGCAAATTCAAACTAAAGAGGTAATCAATCCCACAAGCTATCTCAATAAGAAGCTGGACAGACGAGATTAGGGTTCGGCAATAACTAAGTAGAGAAGTAGGATCTCATGCCTCCGCTCGAGCGAAAAGGGGAAGAAGGCGAGTGGCCAAATCGGGACCCGAGTCAGAGAGCGGCTCCTCCGGCGTTCTCCGTGGCGGAAGTGCTGCTCAGAAGAGACTGGAAGAGGAAGACGCGCCGCCGGCCCTTCGCATTACCCCTTTTAACCAGGTTTTTCTTGGGGGTTAATTACGATTAGGTACATCCAGATTGAACTCATGCAATTAAGTCCTTTTACTTTTCAAATTAACCTAATTAATTCTCATATTTTAAATGATATATCAATAGATCTTTTCACATTAGTAGAGTGGACTCAATAGGGATGTTTGTTCTAATTATTATACTAATTTGGACTTTATCATTATTTAAAGTCTTGATCTTATTTTTAAATTAATTAAATTAATTTATTAATTAAAAAAAAATTCTATTAAGCCTTTTTTTTTAATGTCAAAGTAGTATTTGTACATTATTTAAAAATTAAAAATTAGCTTAATTACTTTAAAAATGGAAGAGATCTAATTGCATAATCCTTTTAGTTAACTTGCCTACCAGCTAAAGTAGTACGCTAATGCAAAAATTATGAAATTTTATAGGGGAATTTATATATAGAACATAAAAATTCTATCAAAATTATATATTTTATCAAAATACTTCAAAAATTATTATATATATCACAATTATTTTCTTATAATATTACATATTTCATTTAGATCGTTCAAATATATAAATCTTTTCAATTTTATTATAGTAAATATTTAAAAGCTTATATCTCACTAAACTAAGTTCATGATATATTTAATATCAAAAAAAAAATTATGATATATTATGCATAATATAATAAAAAATACTTTAATGGATCTAAAAAAGAAATGTAATTTTAGAAAAGAGCGTAAAAAGTACAATTTTTTAAAAAATGAGTGAAATGTGAAATTTAAGCAAAAATTTGTATAATTATATATATATATATATATGTAAATCTCCTTATTTTATATTGTGATCATAACGAAATCTATAGTCTAGGTTGAATTAATTAAAGATGGATGTTTGCCAAGGTCAAGAGTTCGAATGTGGCTATTGGTGATGACCGAGCACGTTCCCGTCGTTAGTCAATATTATTTTGATTCTCTTTAATGATGCTTGTGATCAAGGACACAAGAATAGTTTTAAATTATAAAGTATGCACATATATATAATTTAATAATTTTACAAGTATCATTTTAGATTTCAATATATAAATCATATTTCAATGAAAGTTATAGTAAAAAAAATAATTAATTGAGTTATAAAATTTTGTTCATGTAAAAAAAAAATTATAAAAAAAAATTTTATATACTTAGAATTAAATGAGAAGTTTTTATTTTATAAAATATAGGATAAAAACTTAATTATTAATATTATTATTATTGTATAAATGAAATTTTAATCTATAATTAAATCATTGTTTATAAATTTAAAATTCAATCAAATTTGATAACAATTAACTTTTTTTTTAACCAACTTAACCAAAATCATTATCAAATTCTTTTCATATCATTAAAATAATATTCATTTATATAGAAAGTCATTCAAATCCTGAAAAATCTTGCAGAGAACTGCAGCAAGCTGTCATATATTTGTTACATAATATTCTTCAGTACAACCGCCCATTTATCTTCCTCCTCTCGACGGTCAAGAAACTAATTAAAGTTTTCAGAAGTCATCCTCAGACCTCCCGATGTTGGCAATGGCGAGGCAGTTATCCGTCATGTTCTGCAGCGTCTGGGAGTAATCCGCCATGGGTGACTTCAAGGTGAACTCCTGAAAGCCGTCCTCGCAGGTGCCGAAGTCGGAGATCATGGCGCTCAGCATTGTGTCCCGGGTGCCGGCATCGCCTGCGGCGATGGCCTCGTTGGCGGCGTCCAGGTTGTCGAGGGCGTCGTCGTAGGTGTCGATGCAGTCGCGGAGGAGGTCGGTGGTCTTTGGGTCGTAGGTGGCGGCTTTCGTCAGCTGGAGGGCGTAGGCGCGGGCCTCGCGGGCCTTGAAGCCGACGGCCTTCGTGAGGGCAGAGAGGACAGTGGCGTTATTGGCGGCCCTAAGATCGGGGGAGGATTCCTTGATCGATGAAATGCAGAGGTCGGGGAAGTCTGTGTGGCTGCAGAAGGAGGTGAGGGCGGTGGTGAGGTCGGCGGCCGAGGGGGTGAGCGGGATGAGGGGGGTGGGGACANGCAGAAGAGGTAGGATGGACGGTTAATTAGGGTTTGGCGGGAGAAAAGAGAGCCGGGTATTTTGATTTTTTTTATTAATTATTGATAGGTTTAATATTTAATTATATTTTAGTTCATAAATTTTAAAAATTTATTGATAAAATTATTATATTTAATTTTTAATTTATAAATTTTAAAAAATTCATAATAGATTCTTAAATTTTAAATATTATATATTAAAAGTTCTTAGAGGGGAGATTCTTCTCCTTTCACCTCTTATGCAAAAGAAAGAAAAAAAAAGTGTAAATAATTAATTTTATTTTATATTTTTTATCAAAAATATTTATTTAGATTTGAATATACAGTGAATTTAATTTTAGAGGCCTTTTAAATGTTATATTAGTTAAAATGTAGGATTCATCAAAATAAAAATCTTGGGGCCTGATCAACAAGTTTTTAAAATTCATAAATGAAATTATTAGCAAATTTTTAAAATTTAATTAAAATATAATTAAAAATTAACAATGTTAAATTATCAACAATTAACTCCTTTTGTTTTTGGATGTTGCTTTACTTTCTTGCCATCTAATATATTTGTGAATTGTGGCTGGCAGTGTTTTATCTAAAAATGACCAATGATAACTCTTATTCTTATTTTATAAAATTTGAGAATCAAAATAATATTAATCTAAATAATAATAAATAAATAAATAAATAAATATTTTTAATTATTTCACAAAAATTTTAATACAAAAATATTATTTTATTTCATATATCCAATAATTTTTAATAAAAAAATATCAACTTTATTTCACATCTTAAATCAAAATACTTTAATCAAATATTTTAGTCTAGTGAAATAAAATTAATATTTTTATTAAAAATTATTAAACATATAAAATAAAATAATATTTTTTATATTAAAATTTATATAAAATAATTAAAAATATTTATTTATTATTATTATTTTTTAAATCAATACCTTTGTAATCCTCACCTAAAAGAATATTTGACCACCTCCTATCATTTACATATTTGAGGGTCCCGTGCACAGCGGCCTGAGCAGAATGCCTCGTATATCAGGAAAAATTATTGAGTGCGGACAGCACACCGTTCGGACGCCCAATCAGAAGACGCCACGTGTGACCGGACCCAACTGTATGGCACACGTGGCGCCCTCTGATTGGGTTCCAAACGATGCTTCATCCGAACCCAATAACTTCTCGTATATTAGAGAGGTGATCAAATACATATATAAACATAACAAATACAATGTTTTTCTTTAATTTCTAAAAAAAACCGTATTTTTGAAGATGATTGAAAAACTGAATTGTTCATATTTTATAAATTATATATTAAATATACAATACGAACCAAAACAAAAAAAAATACAATATGATGAATTGAATGACATTTATGTTTTTATTTTCAGCTGGTGATTGATTCTAGTTCAGTTATAATCAAAATGCTAAGGGAATTTTAGAAATTCTTAATTCAAATTTTGCGTAAATTAACATATAACTTCAGATTACCAACAAGTTTTATTGGATCTTTTTCAAATCCGAAAGCAAATTATTCGAAAGCTATAACTAATAATTTACAATAACATACACGATTTCGGACCCATCTATTGACCAAATTAGGTACGACTCAAAACATATCATGTCACATCATATTCAGGTCACTTGAACCAGACCAGCAAATAATTAAATCTGCAAGCATCAGCTTGATTCCATCAGAATACAAAGGAAAAATGACACACATAAGCTTGTTTTATTACAAATAATATGATGGAAATAGAGATAGCAGAGAATGAACAGCCATAACGCACGCTTTATTTTCTGTGAGGCTGTGAGGGTGATGTGTGGTGAAGAAGGATGACGGATTCTAAGCTTCATGCTCTCCACTCTTGACGACTGTTATTGGGCAAGAGCCATTATTCACTACAAAGTTACTCACGCTGCCCATAAAAACTCTGCATAGAAATTCAACATGAAAACTGATGAATGATCATAAAAGATATCACCGAAGAATTGCGTGTGTAGATTGTGGAAATGAATTGAGTGCTGAAGGATGGCAAAGATTTGGAGCGTTTGTAACCGGGTAGATGGAATCCCATCGGAAGGGGATTCATCCACCATCATTGCTGATATTTTTCAAGTAGTTCGAACGGGCCACTCAATCGAACTGCTGCAGCATATCATTGATGTTTGGTTCTCTTTTAAAAATTTTATGAAATCATGCATACAGGAATAGAGCTGCTGATTTTTGTTTGTTTTTATGATTAAGGTTAATTATATATTTTGATGTTTGCTAACATACTTAATTTTTGCAAATGTTTTAGTAAGATTATTTGTATAGGCTTGAAGGTTGTATTAAAAGCCTGGTGCTCCATACACAAGTTTTAAAGCAAAAAAGCTAAAGGATGAACTAAAGTCATTATGCACTGGAGTGATCAAGAACTAAAGAACAAGCTAAAAAAGTTCAAAAAGCCGTCATGCAGATCTTTTCAGTTTAGGTAGAATTAATGTGATATGGATCATGATAGTGCTAAATTTAAATTAGATCACTCATGTTTTCTTCATAACATGCTTATTTCAATAAGGAGAGATCCCTAAACTCAATTTTTAGATGTTCTTGTAAGTTTCCACCGGAAGTAGGGCTTAACGCAACTTTTTATACATATGAACTGGATCGTATAGGTTCTGAACTTATAGCTAAGTTCATTGAGTTTTAGGGGGTAAGGTTGTTTGATTAAATTTGATGTTTTTTGGGCAGAAACAACCCATAGGACTAAAATCATCATTTCGCATTATTTTGAACCAAAAAGCTTTTCTGCGTGTCAAGATTAGATGTCCTTAAACTTAAAAAAAAATTTAATTTAATTTGAATTTTTTAACAGATTCCTAAAATTTGTTGAAAAACCAGATTTTGGCCAATAACACAACATAGTTAGTTGACCAGCTAAGTGACCAATTTTTTTTTGCTATGGCGAACAGTTCTACAACCTGTTTTCTCATCATTTTTGCATTGCTTTTGATTCACCAATAATGGTTTTGCGTGTTATGAGTATATTTATAGTGAGAGTTCCCTATTCTAATCATTTAAATATCAAATTTGGGATTTTGATGGCTTTGAACACTTTTGGAAGAGAGAAGAAAAGTGTTTTGTTCTTTCTTTTTATTATGATTAATCTGAGAATGTGACTTGTTTTATGACTTATATTACTTATTTTAATTAGTAACATTATATGTGTTACTTGTATGATTTTGTGGAGCATATAAATCTTACATATTTTTCACTTATATGTAAGTTCATTTTTTCATCATTTCCTTCTTTATTTGATCAGGGAGAAGCGTATATATTCAAATTAAAATTAATATCTAGATCTTCTCCTTACTTTGTTGTGGAAATGTATTTAGATATAACAAATTTGGTTGAGAGGGAGCTTCTCCACTTAAAGAGGAGTTCTATTATCATCACATTTATTACTCTCCCATCACACTTGTATTGTAATAAGCTTTATATTCATAATGTTTGCTTTGAGCACGTATCTTGCATCATACATCTAATTGTTACATGTATCATTTTGTATGATCTTATGGAATTGACAACTCTCCCACAATATCATATCAACTTATTCCCTCTTTTAACTAAAGGGGAGAGAGATGGTATGATCATCAATTGTCTAAGGGAAAGATTACCTTATTTGAACTTCATGTACCTTGACATGTTATTATGGGGGAAAGATAGGAGTTATTTGCATGATATTATTCTTTCATTTGTACTTATTTATGCGACTTTCTTACATATATTATAGGAGAGTGAGTTGCATTTTTCTCCTACCATATCTAATACTTTTACTTTGTTTACCACATTGTTTAAGAAGGGTCTCTAATTAGGTGATAAAGGAGGCGTGTGATATGATCTCTCACATTATGTATGTGGAGGGCCTCTAATTAGATAATTAAAGGAACTTCCCTCATGTGGAGAAAAGGACCTTTAGGTGTAGAGGACGAATGTAAAAAGATTTCTTTACTGGGTTGGAGTGATTTAGTAAAAGTTCTCAGAGTTGGTGGATATAGGCATGGATGTATCGAACCACATTATATTGTATAAACTCGCATGTGACTTTCTTCGCTTGAATTGAACGTATTCAATTGCTTCACCTCGTAATTATTTCTTGCTTTGCTAACTTGTGCTCTCGAGTGATTTAATTATGATATATTAGAAAAAGTAAATTAAACTTTCAATAAGCATCTATTTACCCTCCCCTCTAGACGCCTTTTATCAATCCTACAATTTTCAATTTTTGACAAAAAAAAAACTTTCACAATCCTACAATTTCATCATTAATTTTGTTTCTATTAATCATTTCTTGTGGAAAGGGGATGTCCTTTCCACCCGATTTTTAGCAATCCTCCATGAGGATTGTTACTTTTGTACTAGATATTTTGGTGTTCTAATGAAATCATTGGCTAAGGCTAGCTTTTAGAAATAAATGAGTGAAGAGAATATAGAATAACAGTTGAGAAGTGAATATGCTGGAGCATTATAAAGTCTATGTCAAGATTATTAGGCCATGTGTAATAAGTAGAAGAGGATGGCCTTAAAAAGATGAGAAAATATGATGATGAAAGGTGATGTATTATTAAATAGAAAATTAATTTTTTGAGTTGAAAGGAGAAGGAAGAAAAATGAGTAGACTAATAACAACTGGGTTGAGTCATGAAAAAAATAATAACAATAACCCAGTTAGAGATTCTCAAAAGATTTGTGTAAACTCCAATTGAAACCAACAAAGTTACAAATGGAAAAGATAGGCAGAAAAGAATATATAAAGCCAACCGACAAAGTTAAGGCTATTCATGATGATAAATGATGGTGAAACCTGATGCAAAATATTTCATTTCAATCAAAGTTTAGAAAGAAAACTCCAACTCGAACTCAAATACGAGTCATGATCCAATCGTAAATAATAATCAGTGAAATATGAATCCATTAATGTGGTTTTTCAGGTCAGTTTATGAGATTAGACAAAATCTTTTAACACCCATAAAAATGAACTTACACAGTTGGATGAAATTTTAAGGTTTATTATATTTATTTTTGGGGCATTTACCTGCATGCCACACAAACTTCTTAAAATTACACCACACATTTTCTTCACAAAATTTACACTATGAATTGTAAAGAAAGTGTGTGTGGTGTAATACATGAAATTTTATGTGGCATGTGGGTAATTATCCCTTTATTTTTTTATTTAAGGCTTGTTATATTTATAAATTCATAAACTTTGGGCTTTTAATATGTACAGCAATACAATAAATTTTGATTTATGCTAGAATTTTCAATGGGGTATCAAACATGTACCAAATGCTCAACTTCTCATAGTAATGCATGAAAATATAATTCTTCAGAAATTGCAGAGCTTACCTCTTGATTTTGCCTAGTCCTCTATTCCCAATGACGAGACAGCTCAAGGGTATATTGTCAATGGCTTCACATATCTTCTCACGAGCATCACCCCAATAAATCTTCATAACGATGTTAACCTGCAAGGTTGATAAAGATTTAAAAGTATCTATTTAAATCATAGATGTAGATAAACAAGTTTTATTAGGTATGACAAACAAACAAGATAGGACTCACAGAGCCAAGCTCAAATTGCTGAGATAAGGCTGATGATGACAATTATTCAGAACAATCAAACTACTAATTGACAGAAAAAAAAAAGAAAGCAGCACCTGTTTCTGCATAGCAACGGTGTTGAGGATGTCTAGGACTTCAGCATCAGTTTTGACCCCATACTTCTTCATAATAGCAGGTATTGAGATATCGGATAAAGGGATTAGAGCTACAAAAAAAATGAAGGCACTATTGCATGAAGAAGAGAGGAACACTGAGACAGCAACTATTAAAGCTAATGCTCTACAGAAGGAAATCACAGATTCAGTGAAGTAAAAAAGGGAAAAGTTACTTATGGGTTTATCAATATAGAAAGTATTACACATAGATCCATGTTCCTTTTGATTAGATCCTGTCATGCATGCCTATTTTACTCCATTATGATCCAGGGAATAGAAAATAGCTGTATTCATCAATAATCATGAGGTAGATCATGAATTTAAAAAAAAAAAAAAAAAAGAGGAAGAAGAAAAAATGGACCTTATTTAAAGGAAGATGATAAGAATCACAAGTTAATTATTTCTTGCACATATGCCAAATGTAAAAGCCTACCTCACATGCAAGCACAATCATTAATTCATAACAATACAAGCAATTAATTTAAGCGGGATTTACATCTCTCATCCCAAAAATGCATTTATTACTCATTTTAACCTCTTTTTTTTAACTATTATCTATAAATTCCCCTAAAATGTATGCGTTATTATAGATAGGCCTCCTGATTAACACCATTAATTGGTTGTTAAAACATGACAAGTTTTATCTCAACCTTGGTTTATTTTATTGAAATCAAGATATATATGTCATAATGTGACTAATGATAATTATAACCAGATAACCTGTGCCCCAATTTTTGGTTACCTACTTTAATCTGATTAAGCATATTGAGCTACACATTCACGCGTAACCAAAGATCTCACCACTTCAGGCTTCATTTAACATTGGATGGAGGTGGCATAGACCCTTATATTTCATCATAATCATGACCTCCAAATTAATTCATACAAAATGCAAGTTATTTTATATAATTATAAAAAAGAAATCAACGAATTTTCATCACACTGTTCTTTCCAGATTCAACTGAAACAAGGTTTAAAATAGTAACACAACGCTAACAAAAAAGCCCTAAAATTGCATTTTTAATTCCTCAGACCTGATTGCGCTGCGGTTCACAGGATCAAAATGTCGAGACCGCAAATACCAGATCAAACAAAAAAATGCATTTAATATTTCCAGATTCAATTGAAACAAGGTTTAAAATAGAAACAAAACGCTAACAAAAAAAAAACCCTAAACATGCATTTTAAATTCCTCAGACAGATCTGATTGCGCTACGGTTCACAGGATCAAAATGTCGACATTGCAAATAGTAGATCAAACAAGAAAAGGCATTTCATAAGGAAAATATAGAGGAATCAGCGAATTAAAGGCTGACAAAGGGTGAGTCCGAATTACGTACGGGAACCTGTGGCCTCCCACAGCTGCATCTCACCGCCTTCGTAGAAGACCTCCTTCTGAACGTTGATGAGGACGAGGTGGTCTCCGTCCCTCACCACGTTCTCCGTCGCCCAACGCAGCGCCGCCCTGCTGCACGGCGAGAAGTCCATCGCCACACCGATCCTGCGATCTACCGCCATCTCCTTTCTCCCGCTCCGATTTCACCACCTAGAGAGGGAGAGAAAGAGAGGTCGGAACTCGTGACGAGAGAGACAGAGAGAGAGAATTTGGGCGGAGGCCGAATCCTAGTGGCAGTGATGGACCGGGAATATTGATGGGAGAATGCTGCGAAGGACTTTTTCGGTGGAGGCATTAAAAATATTAATATGAAATAATTTTATTATTATTATTTTTGATTAAATGGAATAATTTTATTTTATAAAAAAATTATTTTATGTAAGTCTTAAAACTAAATAATTTATCTTAAAATAAATAATAATATTATAAATTAGTTTTTGATGTAATATTCATTTCATCATTAAATAAAAAATTATCAAAATTGTAAAAATTATTTTTGACATAATAATCATTAAATTGGTAAATAAAAAATTATTTTTATAATTATATTAGAAAATGTTCAACCTATGTTTTAGCGCCATATAAAGTTGAGTGTCAAATAAAATACTTCTAAATAAAATGATCTGATTTATAAATAAAAACTTTATTTAGATAATATCAAATTAAGTGTTCCTTAAATTTTCTATAAAAAATGCTCTTTAAGTAAAATATTTTTATTTAATATTTTTTTTAAAAATAATTAAAATTAATTTTTGATGGAGATATAATTTATTGAAAATATATAATGTGAAATTAACTATTATATTTTTATGAACAATATAATTTATTATTTAAGATATATAAAGAATTTGAAATTAATTAGTTATTATATATATATAGATAGATATAATTTATTGAGAACCCTGTAGTTTTTCATGATTGAGAATTTTATTTAACGTAAATTAAATTATTATGTTAAGATAAGTAAAAAATTTAAAATTAATTAATTATTATTTTAATATATGTAAAATATTAAATAAATTTAATATTTTTATTTTAAAATATATAATGTAAATATACTTTATTTTTAATTTTATAATTTATATAGGATATAATATGTTATGCTAATATTAATTTCAATTTTAATTTATTTTAAATTATATTTAGCTATTGTTAATTATAACAGTATTTTGGCAGGAAAGCTGAGATGTCGGTGGCTTTAGTCCATTTTGGACGGAACAATTTAAAATTAAATTTTTTTAGAAATAATTATATACATGTCATACTATTTAATTTTATTCATATATTATTTATTTATTTTTAGTTAATTACGTTATGCACACTCAAAATATTAAAAAATCTTAAATACATATATTTTAATTTATTTTTATTATAATGAGCATTCATAATTTTTTAATATCCTAATTATAGTTAGGTTACAAAAAATTTGAATCGTTTATTATATTATTTTAAGGATATTTAAATATATTTTGAGTGAAAATACTAAAATTTTGATTTTTAAGTGGTGGTAAGGGAAGGAGACATCCGCGATGTGAATTAATTTTAGGACAGATCAGCGCTTTAGTGTGGCATTAAGGAAGTAAAAAATATGTACTATTAAGGATAAAAATATAATTTTAATAATTTACTAATAAAATATTTTTTCTTCAAATAGATTTTAACTGAATTTTAACTCAAGTATGTGTATGTAAGATTTTGTAAAATTTTGAGTGTGCATAGCGTAATTAATTAAAAATGGATGAATAATATATAAATAAAATTAAATAATATGACATGTAGGTAATTATCCTAATTTTTTATTTTGACACGAATTTAATTTGTGCTGATTAAAGCGTTTAAATTTTAAGTTTTTTTTAAAACTTAAGTTGATTTTTAAATTAAATCAAACCTAATTACAGTCATATTTTAAATAAAATATTCATTATATTTTAAATATACTTAAATATAAGAGTATAAATTTATTTTTAAATTTTATTAAATCTCATTTCTGATGCGTAAGCTGTTATGATATATTTATGTTTTCAAATTTGTCAATTATATTTTATAATTTTTAAATATTCATATTTACATAAATATTAAATCAAATTGAAGAGACTCAATATTAAGTTAAATTTTTTTTTTTTTTTTTTGAGTAAGCAAAACTCAAATGATAAGAAAGAGCAGGAAACAGAAGAGACATCTTTGCTGCTCAACGACTAATTAATTAATTATATCTTAATTATAATAAAATCTCCTAATATACTTTTAATTAAGATAATTATTTTGTAAAATAATTATTTATATGATTAGATAT
>JAEMOT010000840.1:8069-37108 GCA_019297695.1 Apostasia ramifera
ATATATATATATATATATACACTTAAACTTGGGTGAAATTGAGAAATAGAATATATAAAAATATATTTCATTATTTAAAGTACATATACGTAAAAATTAAAGATATAATGTTTTACGTAGATATAAATTATGAAAAAAAAAAATAAAAATATTAAAAATTTGAAATTTTTATAAAATTTTAATGACTAAATTTAAATATAAAGATTTAGCCGGAAAAAAAACATTATTTGCTGGTAACAATAAATCTATAAGATTAGACTAACAAATTATGAAAAAAAAAACTTAGATAATAAATTTTTTTCCCATCACAACATAGAAATTAAAATATTTGTTGACCTTGGCTTTGCTTGTATAAAGGATCTAGTCGAGTCAAAGATCTTTTTTTTTTAGTATTTTTTTATAATTTTTTTTAAGGTGTTTATGATTTTATTCTATATATGTTTCATTATCACGCATGGTCACAGCTTTGTACAATTATTTGTATACGTTAAATTATATATTTCAAAGCATATTATCGAAATGTAACATGTTTTACTTTTTTTACCCACAAAATCTTAATTATAAATTTTGACATATAATTTTTTTAAAAACCTTTGTAAGCATTTTGTAATACGCTGCATTTATTTCTGATATTTTGAGTATTTATTTTGTAAATAACCAATATCTTACGACATATTATTTACATCTACATAAATTAAAATCGAATTTAATTATATCTGCAAAAAATTAGATTATTTCTAAAATTATTACTGATTTTGGTATTTGAGGCATGCTGTTGTAATTAATATACACACTTTTGACTTGAGATCTATGTATCTTATATTTTTATTTTTTCACATATTATATTAATAATAATAAATATTTGTAGGACTTGCTTGAAAAGTAATTATGAGTAAATAGTATTTATAATCAAGTAATTGTTAAAAAAATAAGGGAATTCATATGAAAGTTGAAATTGTAGGAGAAGAACCGACTCGGTATTGTTAACTTTATCACCTAACATAAATTTTTTTTTTTTTTGGAGTAGCTCTACTTAAGCTCCTGAGGTTTGTCTGATTTATCATAACACTGCAAGAATGTCAAAACATACTGTCTAGGTTCACAATAATTATTATATAGTTCACTAAGGCCCAAGCTATTTCTAAAAAACTTCCAATTAGGTCAAACATAACGTCTTTCGTTTAAAATACCATTAATTTACTAAAAAAATAAAATTAAAATAAATATTTATTTAATTACAGTTTTACTCTCATCGCGCGCAGGGCATCCGTGCACGGGTTGCCTGTGCACGAGTTGCCTGCGTGTAGCTCCGCGCGCGGTTCACTGCATCACGGCCTCTCTCGCAGGGCATCCGCGAAGGGGTGGCCTGTGAGAAGTCCTGGGCTCCGGCGTTTGAAAATGCATATTTTATAAATTAATAAATTAAAGAAGTGTATTTTTATTATTTTTACAATATATAATAGATTATGTTACAGAGTGACTACGATATCCCATGTAATATTTTTTGTAAACCTAAATGACATGTTTTAAAATTTGTGAACTTTTATGATTAGATAAGTAAATTTCAGGAGCCTATATGAAATTATTCTTATTTTTTATCATATCTAAAGGAGGTTAATTGTAGTATGCTGGATATTGAGTGTGTAAATCAAATGATAATGCATGTCATTACCAAAATTAACAATACAATATAATATACTTGTAAAAATTATTTATAGATCCTTAAGATTATATGATTGTGGTATGTTTGTTCTTCAAATTCAAAATATTATATGTAGGTCTTTGAGATTCTGTTTTTGTTATTATATGTAGAATTCAATTAGTTAAATAGGTGGTCATGAATTAATTAAATAATGAAAAAGTTGGAAATGTGAGACAAGTTAATTATATAGATAGCATGCAATGAATTATGTCTTGTTGAAATTGAATTTGTGTCGAATTTTAGTTTGATTTGTGTCTAACCCGACTGATTTAACTATTTTATTATCCTTATTGATTAATATAACATGGAACATGTTTTATTAAAAACATTAATTTAAATTAAATTTATTTTTTATTAATATAAATACAAATATAATTTAAAATATATTTATCTTACATACAATCTAATAACTTAACTGTTATTGAAGTCAATACTAAATAAAAGATTACTGGATCCCTCATAAATTTACATTCGTTTAAAAAGGTCTCGTTTGGATCGAGGTGAGTTTTGTGATTAATAAAAATTTCAACTATAAAATTTAATTTTAATTCACATTTAATACAAATACGAATATTAAAATTAAAAAAATTTCACATTTTATATACTTTTTAATATTAAAATAAAATTTTCTTTTATTAAATTTAAAAAATAAAATATAAACAAAGGAGGCCAAAGAGTTGTGCGCACATATCTACAAAATAGTATCACACTAAGGCCCTGTTTGACGCGAGGACCAAAACAAGACCAAAATAGTACTAGTTTAAAAAATAACAATAATAATAATAAATAAATTATTCTAATTATTCTACACAAATTTTAATATAAAAAATAATATTTTATTTCACATACTCAATAATTTTTAATAAAAATGTAAACTTTATTTCACATCTTAGATCAAAATATTCGATTTGAATATTTTGGTCTAGAATGTAAAATAAAATTGATATTTTTATTTTAAATTGTTGAGTATATAAATTAAAATAGTATTTTTTATATTTAAATTTGTGTAAAATAATTTAAAATATTTATTTATTATTATTATTATTGTTTTTTAAATTAGTACCATTTTGGTCCTGTTTTGGTCCTCGCGCCAAACAGGCCTAATAGTAATTTTTATAAAATAGAAACCACAAATAATAAATTTTTATTAATATTCAAAAATTTGCAAAAGTTTGATTTTTATTTTATTTTGTTCGACCAAAGGAAGCTGATCGGAGCCCGGTACTTCAACAAGGGCTTCGCCGCCGCCGTGGGCCAGCTCAACGCCACGTTCAACAGCCCCCGCGACAACGAAGGCCACGGAACCCACACCCTCTCCACCGCCGGAGGCGGTTTCGTCTCCGGCGCTTCCGTCTTCAGCTATGGCAACGGCACGGCCAAGGGCGGTTCCCCCCGAGCCCGCGTCGCCGCCTACAAGGTCTGCTGGCCGCCTATCTACGGCAACGAGTGCTACGAATCCGACATCCTCGCCGGGTTCGAAGCCGCCATTAAAGACGGCGTCGACGTCCTCTCCGTCTCCCTCGGCGGCGACCCCACGGACTACTTCAACGACGGGATAGCTGTGGGGTCATTCCACGCCGTTGCCAACGGCGTCACCGTGGTGGCATCCGCCGGAAACTCGGGGCCGGAGGCGGGATCCGTGTCGAACTTGGCGCCTTGGCTGGTCACGGTGGGGGCCAGCACCATGGACAGGGAGTTCCCTTCGTACGTCAGCTTCGGGAGGAAGAAGCTCAAGGTTCGGTTTTTGGTATTTTTACATATAAGTCCCAATAAAAAGACATAATTTATACATAGATTGTAAACATTATTTATTTACAATTTAGTCGTATTTATTTAAATATTATTAATGTTACCCAAGTTCCAGATATAATATGTACATTATAATGCTAAAACTTTAAATGTCAAGTATGTAAATGTATTAATTCCTTGATTTTTTTTATCACAAATAAAACCCATTTAATTGTATTTTCATGTTAAACATATTATAAATATTAATATTTACATTCACAACATTCTCATGTTCTTTGCACAAGAAATATTAAAAAATTGTCTATTTACATAATAGACCATGACAAATTAAGGTTACATTTTTTTTCCATATTCACACCTAGAAAACACCTTTATATGCCAAAACAAAACTGCTGGGGTGTGTTTGTTTGTGAGGTTAAATTTAAGAAGGTTAAAATTAAATTTGGATGGAGATATTTTTTTATTGAAAGTTGTGAATGATGTGAAATAAAGTTAGTTATTATGTTGGGATATGTGAGGGATGTGATATAAAGTTAGTTATTATGTTGGAATATGTGAGGGATGTGATATAAGTTAGTTATTATTTTAGTAATATGTGTAGGATGTGAAATAAATTTAATTTTTAATATTAAATTTTATGTGTGATGTGATATGCCTGGTTAAAATTAAACCAGGTTAATTTTAAACTTCTAGACAAACGGAACCCTAGTGTACTCAAAAGAACTCAATTTTACGAATGCATGTCAATAATTTGCGATTAAATATAAAAAAAATTAGAAGAATTAATAACTAAATTTACTACCTTAAAAACCTGATTATATTGCTTTATTTTTTTATTTATATGTTGTGTCATTAAGAATAAACTTAGAAAAAATCGACTTAAATAGTTTGAATATATAAATCGTAAGTCGATTGAAACTCTAGTTAGAAAAATCGAGTTATTGGATTTTGACTATGTACAAAGAGGAAGAGTGAGACCAAAGAAGACATGATAAAAAACTATAAGGAATGATCTTAATTACTTAAATTTAGATAAGAATTTGTTAATTGACAGAGTACAATGAAAACAAAGAATTCATGTAGCCGACCCCACTTATTGTTATTATTGTATGTTGTGCCATTGATGAATAATCTAAAGCTTTGTTTTGTGTTTTTCTCAGGGTGAGAGCCTTTCAGCGGAATATCTACCGAAGAACAAACTATTCCCTTTAATTCATTCTCAGGATGCTAAGGCGGTCAATGCATCAACCAGTGATGCGTAAGATCTTAATTTTTTGTTATCTTTTAATCTCGCCCAATTAGTTGGATTTTGAATCAAACACTTTTATATAATAAACAGCTCAAATTTTATGATATAAATCCAATCTATATGATCTTGGTCTACCTAAAACGAATATAACTTGACCTGACTTGATAGGCCTCCCACTTATTTGATCTATTTAAGCGCAATTTAGACTGACTTGAACCAAATTTGATTCGAAAAAATCGCTTATGCTACCTGTTTATAAACCAAAACCTGTTTATGCGCCAATGTGAATCTGACCCGATTGAGTTTTGGGACAAAAAAACACGATCAAAATCTGAATTTTCTAGGTTGAGTTTTGGGTATTAACAAGTCAAATCATCCTATGCATTGATGGTCATGAGTAAGTTAATGGGTCAAAACTAAAGTTTGAAAATTTTAAGTCAATTGTGAGTTAAATAACTGAGTCGCTTTATATATCATCATTTGGGCTGTTAACGATCTAATCTCGAGCTGATTCGATCTCGGCTCAAAATTGAATTGAAAGTTTTCAATTCGATCTCCATTTGACCCAAAGAATAAATGAGAAGAGCAGTTCAATCCGGTCTCGATTCGAGTTGAGTCTGACTCATTTGGTATTGATTCAAGCTTGATCTGAGTCAAAATCAGTTCAACTTTCAATTGTTTATTCAAGTAGCTAAAACTATCACTATTTGTTCTGACCAAATGTTTAAAGATAAAAATAAAAAAATTTAATTTATAATAAATATGATTTGAATGACTATAAAAAAATTCTAATGAAATTCTCGTGAAGCATTCCAGTAGACTATTAAAAAAAATTACATATAAAATCTAATTATATATATAAAAAATATATATATATATATATATATAAATATATGTAAATAATATCTTTTATTTTTTTAATCGATTCGATTTTGAGCCATTTTGATCCGATCTTATGTCGTTTTAAGATTAGATTGATAAAATTTTTGAGCTTAAAAAAAGATCGTTAATTTGGTTCGTTTGGATTGAATTGAGTTCGATTAAAAAACACAGCCTCAATCATTATCCCTAACATGACCCGTTTGAAATTCCTAATTGACATGAACCTGCAGAGAGCTGTGTCTACTGGAATCTCTAGACCCAAAGAAGGCGAAGGGGAAGATCATCGTCTGCATGAGGGGATTCAACGCGAGGGTGGAGAAGGGAGAGGCGGTGAAGCTCGCAGGCGGCGCCGGGATGGTCCTAGTCAACGACGAGACCACCGGCGACGAGACCATCGCCGACGCTCACGTGCTTCCGGCCACCCACATCACCTTCTCCGACGGCCTGAAGCTTCTCTCCTTTCTCAAGGCCTCCAAGTAAGAAAAAGCAGGTATCTTTTAAATTGTTTCTTTCTCGTCCAGATTAATGGATGGAGAGCTTGGGTTCTGCAGGTCTCCCCTTGGAACGATTTCCCGTCCACGTACAGCGTTGGACGTGAAGCCGGCTCCATTCATGGCAGCCTTCTCCTCAGTGGGCCCCAACCCCATTAACCCTGAAATACTGAAGGCAAATCAACGACTCTTCCCCCTTCACATTGAATGTTTTCTGTTTGTTTATGTTCTGTACTTAACTGATCATGTCTTTCAAATTGTTTTCAGCCCGACATTACCGCACCTGGTGTAAGCGTAATTGCTGCTTTTACTGAGGCGACCTCTCCCACCGACTTAGATTTCGATAAACGACGCATTTCTTTCAATGCGGAGTCCGGCACGTCCATGTCCTGTCCTCACATCGCCGGAATAGCCGGCCTCCTCAAATCACATCATCCTGAGTGGAGCCCTTCCGCCATCAAATCTGCCATCATTACTACAGGTAATCTCACATCTTTAGGGTCTGTTTGTTTATAAGATTTAATTTAATAAAGTTAAAATTAAACTTGAATAGAGATATTTTTTATTAAAAGTTGTGAATGATGTGAAATAAAGTTAGTTATTATGTTGGGATATAAGAGGGATGTGATATAAAGTTAGTTATCACGTTGAAATGTGTGAGGAATGTGATATAAATTTATTATTATTTTGGTAATGTGTGTAGGATGTGAAATAAAGTTAATTTTTAATATTGAATTTCATGTGTGATATGATATGACTGTTTAAAATTAAATCAGTTTAATTTTTAACTATCAAATAAACAGGACCTTAAAGATAAGTTTTGAAACTGAAAGATTGAATTGTTTTTAGTAAATAAAATATATTTCAAATATTAAATTCATTATTGAAACCTTTTATCTCTCAATCTACACAGCAAGAACAAGAGACAACAATCGCGAGCCTATCAACAATGCCTCCTTCTCCAAGTCAAACCCCTTTGGCTATGGTGCTGGCCAGGTTCGACCGAACCGTGCCGGCGATCCGGGCCTCGTCTATGACATGACTCCTGATGACTACCTCAACTTTCTATGTGCCGTTGGTTACAACTCTTCCTTCATCGCTGTCTTCAAAAAGTACAATTGTCCAACGAAACGCACTATTGCGGAGGATTTGAACTATCCAACCATCACCATCCCCAACCTTGTCAGCTCTATCACTGTCACCAGGAGGTTGAAGAACGTCGGCCCGCCGGGAACTTATACTGTCCGGTGGCGGCAGCCGATGGGAGTTGACTTAAGGGTGGAGCCGAGGAGGTTGATTTTTGAGAAGAAGGGGGAGGAGAAGACTTTCAGTGTTAAGTTGACTTTGAAGGGCAAGAGTGCGGCCGAGGATTATGTTTTTGGATGGATTTCATGGTCCGATGGCAAGCATTATGTGAAGAGCCCGGTGACTGTGAAGGCAAAATGGTGAAGGAGGAGGAGGAGGAAGAAAGATTGGGAGGTCTGAATTTATATTCCTTTTAATTTTTAATAATTCTGAAAGGTATTAAATTAGATGTAGAAAATGGGAGAAAATGATGAATAGGTGATGCAATTTGATTTATGAGATAAGTATGTCAAAACAAATTATTTGAATTATCAAATTTAGTTCATTATTTCTTTGCTATGTATTATATTTTTTTAAATTTTTTTCTTTGAAATAATAATATTTTAGAATATATATATTAATATTTATATAGATTTTAGAAAATCAGTGAAATGAAGAAAATATACTTGTTAATGAATTGGCTTTGGATTGATGAGTTAGTCCTGATATAAATGTTGTAAAAGGCTCAATTAAGTTGGGGTTGACTCTGGTTTGATCTACGATTGAATTTTCAAATTAAATTTTAAATTAGCTTGGAACTTTTGCTTAAGATTAATTTAATAATTTAAGTTATTAGTTTTTTTTTAAAAAAGAGTATTTTTTGTTATCATTATATTTCTATATAATAAAAAATGTTAAATAATTTATTATTCATCATATTATACTGTATCAATTTTAAGTATAAATAAACAAGATAAAAATAAAAAGAGTACATAAGTTTATTATTATTTATTTTTTTTAGTGAAAGTTATTTTTAACATCTTAATTTTATAATAAATAAATTGTAAACTATTGGACCTCAAATATTGAGAGTTATTTGTGAAGGCTCTTTGATGTAATTTCCCCAACATTCTCTTTGCTACTGAATTCCCGCTCGCGTCGCCCTTTGCCACTTGCCACACTCCTGCTGGCTTCAAACCCTAAAAAATCCAATCTTGGCGGAATCCGAGAGCGAACGCTGGTTCGTCTTCCTCTCGCCAACTCACGGACGGTGAAAATCTCAAATCACTCCAGGTGAGAGAAAATTGGGTAAAAGTCTAAAAGCTAATGTTCGTTCTTCTGTCCTGTTTCCACCTCTCCTTCCATCATCTCTCAATCCTCCACCTTACGACGGCAGCCGTTTATATAATTTTCAATTTTACGAGGTCCCCTCCACAGCGATTCCTCCGAAGGAAAGATATCAAGGGTTTTGAGCTTGCTTTTAGCTTATTCTCAAGCCACCTAAATCTACCATTCCACTGATCGAAATGATCCTACCCTGTGTTAACTTCCTACACTCGAAGCCACAATTGGCATTCCTTCTTCCTTCCAGATCTGGAAATGGATGCCTGAGATTCCGACATCTCTGGAAACCTTCAAAGAGCTTGGCCGCTAATGCGTTCATTAAGGATGGAGCTTTGAGGATAAACGGGAAGGAGCTTCTCGTGGGTGTGCCGGACAATATATTGGTCACGCCATCGTCCGGTGGGTCATTTTTTTTGGGAGCAGTATCGGAGGAGAAGAGCAGCCGCCATGTCTTCAAGCTGGGTGTAGTTGAGTATGTTGCGGGTGTTTTAATTGAATGTTGTCTGGTGGTTGTTTGTGTTTCCATTTCGTGAGTTTTCAAGTAATTTGAATTCTAGCTCCAAATGTAATGTCCCAATTCATTGAAGTTTCATGAAGTCCGCATGAACCCAGATCGTGAATGAAAGCCTTCTTGTCATGGCCGAATCCATAACCATCCGGAGAATATATTGTCTGATTTGACCCAATAATTTATAAATTACATTGTCATGCTAGGGCTTACAATTTTGTCCTCAAAAATCACCTCAATCAAATAATTGCATGTCCACCAGCTTCTGTATAGTTTGTCCTCAAATCTCAGCTGGACTTACTAATTGTCATTCTAGTCCCAAATGTAATGATCCAACTTGTAGAACTTTGATGAACTCTTCTTGTAATTAAGTGGAAGCTTCTTTGTGGTTCTCTATGTCATGGCCCAACTCATATTATGATTCACAGTTTTCCTCAAAGGCATCTTGACAAGATAATCATAGAACCGCTAACTTCTACATAATTCACATGAATCACATCATACCATTTGATGCTGCCTAAAATACACCTCATAATTTAGTATGTAACTGTACTCATACAGCCCAGTTAGCTCCTTCCCTGCCCTATATGGGATAATTCCTTCTGCCTTTCCTAGAAGCCTGCCAAGAGTTACATGTCATAAGAGCCTTACGCCATGCAATCACTCCCCATCCTCATTGGACATGATCATTAAAATTCTGATCCAATTTGCTAGTGTAAATCCCTTAAAGAAAATGCTTTGGTCCAGGTTACTGTGTTTTGATAAAGGTCTATTAGAAGTGAACTATGGATACAAAAAGTAAATGTACTGTTCTATGGATTTGCATGCAGGGATTTCCAACTACTTAGCTTGTTCAGATTTAAGATATGGTGGATGATACCTCGAATAGGTTGTTCAGGGAGTGATATTCCTGCAGAGACTCAACTGTTGCTCCTCAAAGCAAAAGAAGACAGTACTGCTGATGGAAAATCCAAAAATTATAGTGATTCAGCATTCTACATTTTGTTCTTGCCAGTGTTGGATGGACATTTCAGAAGCAGTTTGCAAGGGAGCACTTCAAATGAGCTTGAATTTTGCATCGAAAGTGGTAGAGATCGATTCTTAGAGACCACGATCTTATACATTGAATTTTTTTGTTTAAGGATTTCAAGGTAGGTGTGACTTTGTTAGATGCATATTTTTACTTTTTATACTTCATAGAGTGATGTTATCCTTACAGGTGATCCTTTTGTCCAGTCGTCTATGTTCTCGGAAGCAGTTCTGATTAATTATGGTGAAGATCCATTTGATCTTGTGAAGGAGTCGATAAAGTAAACCCTGTTGCTTTTTAACAAACATTCATTGAATAAATAGGTGAAAATATTTTGATCTTTTAATGCAGGATATTGCAAGAGAGAAAGGGTACTTTTATACCGCGTGAAAATAAACAGGTGAATATTTTGCTTTATTGGATTACAGTATGCTATGTTTTGAAGTATGAACATTGCAAATTCTTATTAACTTGGCAGTTTTATACTGATGCTTCACTAAAAAAACTGTTTTTCCTATTGAAACAGATGCCTGGAATGCTAGACTGTTTTGGTTGGTGCACGTGGGATGCGTTCTATCATGACGTAAGTCCTGCAGGAATCAGAGAAGCCTTAAAGAGGTATGCAGATTTATTCCTGCATATTCTTCTGAATCTTCTCTCAGTTGGACGACCCCATATACTTGATACATGAGTGATAAACTGATAATAATATAATGATTCTTTTAATTGTCAGTTGAATGCAAGGGCATTTGCATATACATGCTTAAATGCCTCTAAAATGTATAATACACTAGTAAAATAAAAGATAAAATACTTGTTGGTCCCTAAGGTGCAAGTTTTTTTTCATGTTCATGATCTGAGGAACCAACAACTCATTATTCTAGTCATGAATAACGAGTTATTAGTATTACAATATCAAGTATTCAGAAGTCCCTAGTTCTTGTGTTATAGAAAAACATTAGTGGTTTGTTTTCTTCTTTTGCATTATGATACCTAGCTAGACCATATATTTAAGTTGATGAAAAGATTTGGGCCCCATTTGTTTGGCCGTTGAAAATCAACCTGGTTTAATTTTAACCAGGCATATCACATCACACATAAAGTTTAATATTAAAAATTAATTTTATTTCCATTTTACACATATTATTAAAATAATAACTAACTTATATCACATCCCTTACATATCCCAACATAATAACTAACTTTATATCACATCCCTCATATATCTAAACATAATAACTAACTTTATTTCACATTATTTACAACTTTTAATAAAAAATATCTCTATCTAAGTTTAATTTTAATCTTGTTAAATTTAACCTTACAAACAAACAGGCCCTTGATAGTAAAGTGTGATATCTCTGAAACAATGTTTTTCTTCTCTGCATCAGTTTTTCAGACGGTGGTGCTCCAGCAAAATTTCTTATTATAGATGATGGCTGGCAAGATGTAGCAAATGAATTTCAAAAAGATGGTGAACCAATTGTAGAAGGTTCTTAGTGAGTTTACTTAATCAGTCCGTCATTCTTCTTAGGGCAATGTTGTTTCCACTTTCTTTCGTTTATGCACTAATTCCATAGTTTTGGAGGCAGATTAGTCAGCATAAAGGAAAATGGCAAGTTTAGGAGTAATGATTTATCTTCTGATGGAACTTCCAATGGCTTCAAGGATTTTGTCACATCTATCAAAGAAACTTTTGGAGTAAAGTATGCTAGTTTCGTATTAATCGTTAACTTCATGTTCATAAAATTCAAGTTAATATGCTCTTCCTTGACAACAATGTGATAACATTCAGGTACGTCTATGTATGGCATGCCCTTATGGGATACTGGGGAGGAGTCAATCCAAATGCACCAGAAACCAAGAAATATAACTCGAAGTTATTATACCCAGATCAATCTCCGGGAAACCTCTCACATTCTAGGGACTTGTCCATGGAATGCATGGAGAGATATGGTGTCGGCATGATTGACCCAAACAAGGCGGATGAATTTTATGATGACCTCCACTGCTATCTTGCATCACAGAACATCGATGGAGTTAAAGTTGATGTCCAAAATATTCTGGAGACACTTGGTGCAGGCTATGGTGGCCGGGTGTCCTTAACTCATAAGTTCCAAGAGGCACTTGAAAAATCTATATCCAAAAATTTTGATGATAACAGTATAATATGCAGCATGGGTCAGAGTACAGACTCAATATACAGGTTCCTGAAACTCATTCAAAGCTTGTGATCAAGATTTAGTACAAATTTGTCCTTTCTAAGTAAAAAATTTCATTTCAGCTCTAAAGTTAGTGCTATAACAAGGGCTTCAGATGATTACATGCCGAGAAATCTAAATTCACAAACATTGCATATAGCTGGTGTTGCTTTCAATAGTATATTGCTTGGAGAGATCGTTGTTCCAGATTGGGACATGTTCTATGTAAGTTGAAACTTGTCTGCTCAACATCATTACTAAATTATCCTTTTTCCTACGCCTTTCTTTAATGTCTCCTTCCTTACTCCAGAGCCTCCATTATGCAGCAGAGTTTCATGCAAAGGCAAGATCAATTGGTGGCTGTGGAATCTACGTGAGGTGTGTATTTTTTGTAGCTTATTCAGTTGTGGGGTTGTAACATGCAAATTTAAGCTTCCTTTTTTTTTTTGAGTCACAAATTTAAGCTTCTAAGTTGGCCAGGCTGTAGAGTTCTTTAACCGGATGTCAGGAATTCTTGAGCTGGAGTTCTATTCACCCTTTATGCTGCACGTCAAAACTGTGAAAAACCTATTTCTTACACAAATTGTCCAGTTTAATTCATGCTTCGTGTAAGAGTATAAAATTATTCCTGGGTCTATGAGTTTAAGCTTTTAGGCCAGTTGGTATCTAGAGATTTAACAAAGTCTAGAGTTTGAGGGCTCAAGTTTGAGCATTGGTGATCCCCAATTATTCTTGGCGTAAGATTAAAAAAATGAATCTATGTTGAATTGAATTCACAATGCAAAGAAAAGTAACTCGAGCATGAGAGTGCATATAAGAATATAAAATTACTCGTAGTCCATTACCTACAAGTTTAAGCTTTTAGTTTGGTTGATCAGAGATTTAACATTTGTTAAAACAAAATGACCTTAGTTTGGAATACCTGGCATGTGAATTTATATATGGGACATAAACTACAGCCTTAAACCATTTGGTTTCTTTTTGTTACATTTTAGCAGATTTTGTCTCTTTTCTTGTCTTTCTTTGAAGTGGAAAGTAATTATAGAGACTTAACTGTCTAATTTTTTGCAGCGATAAAATCAATGAGCATGACTTTGATCTACTTAAAAAGCTTGTACTTCCTGATGGATCGATTCTAAGGGCTAAATGTCCTGGTAGGCCAACTCGGGACTGTTTATTCATCGACCCAGTTACTGATGGTAAAAGGTGACCATTTCCAAACCAAATAAGCTCATTGCTTAGTTTTCTTAGAATGTGCTTTAGTTTTCATAGAATGTGCTTTAGTTTTCATAGAATGGTCTTCTTATGTACAAGGTTGATTCATATATTGCTTTTATATGCTCCAGTCTCCTGAAGATTTGGAATCTGAACAAATTAACTGGAGTTCTGGGTGTCTTTAATTGCCAAGGAGCTGGAACTTGGTATGGCTTGAGTAGCACACATGAAACTCCCATTCCTGAGTTCCTGACTACTCAAGTTAGTCCAACCGACATAGAGTACCTTGAAGAGGTTGCTGGAAACTTTTGGAATGGTGACTCTGCTGTTTATTTTTTTGATTCTGGTATAACTTTCTATCTGTGATATTAAGATGTTGCCATAGTTCTTAGATATTACCTTTTCTCTTTGACTAAGTTTGAGACTCATTTTCTTGGCTAAGTTTGTCTACTCATATATAGCCACTCATCCAAATAAATAGTTATATTTTACGCTGTTTAACAATGTATGTTCTTTCGTTTAATTTTTTGTTAGCTTGGCAGTGAAATTACTAATTTATCTGTGAAAAATTTTCATTATGGCCCTTATAGTTTAACCGATATAATATTGTGGGTCTGTATTTTAACCGATATAACATTGTGCATCTTAATACCTTGCCAGTATAATATAGTTAATGGTCAAAGTTTATAGAGAATGTAAATGAGGTTCAATTTTTTATGTGAAGTTTAAATTACGCCCTAAGTTCGGATTTTTTTTTTTTGGAGATCTATTTGTTACGATGATATAATCCTAGTGATTTTACAGTAATATATCGCAAATAATTATAGATGTTTTTTATAAGGCTAACATCTACTACCTGGAGCATTGTTATATGCATATTTATCTATAAGACCCTTTTTTAAACCTTTCAGATATAACATTATCATTACATACATATCGTATAGCATTAAGAAATGATATTGTTATATCTAACTTGACATTTTTTTGTTGACTTATCTATGTTGACAGATTTGGGTGCTAGATATTAGAAATGTCATCAAATATTTAATGCTCAATTCATGATGTATGCCCACATGAATTAATTCAGTACTGAAGGATAAATTCATTGTTTTAATTTAATTTGGTTTGAAATAAAATACTAAATAACATAAAATGAAGGTATTGATACATGCAACAAACATGAATGCAAAATAAGACTTAAACATGCGACAACATATAAGAACTAGATGTAGATTCAATTTTTGACCTACTAACATCTACTGGATGACTCAATTTGATTATAAGTATGTGGATAGTAGGTCCAAATGACGATTGACATGGTTCCTAATATATCATAAGGTTTTACAAAAATTATTGGTGATTCAAATAAACTACTCAATCTCACTTGCTATTTGCAGACACCTATAGTTGCTTAGTGTAGGCACTTCCCTTTTACTAGCTCCATAGTAGGTAAAGGTATACTCGTTCAACTTGAACAGATTAACCTTATAATGTTCGTGAGTTATAATTATTTCAATGTGATCAACTATATCATCTATGTAGTCAGATGGTTTAATTAACTGGGTCGGATGTAATAATCTATTTTTCTTTATGTTCTACCATTATGACTTTTTTTAATTTGTTTTCAATTTTGTCCTTAAAATTTTTCTTTTCTTTATGCATCTCATTTGTCTCACAATAATATTCCTCAGTGAGAGTAGGATCTGCTATTTTCTCTTCCTTAGGAAGAATGAAAGTGTTGATGGAGAACTCAATCATTTTTTCCCTCGACAGAGAACTGCATGTGGCATCTACTATTTCATTAGGCTTAATATCGAGGAATAGGAGCGATGGGGTAAGGATGGAGCTAAGATCATGTTTTTTAGGACCCAATGGTGCTTAATTCTTTTTAGGGATGGATGCAATCTCATGTAATCTCCTTGATTTTGTTTTTAGCTTTTTCCATGTTTCAATTGATTTTAATCTGTCCCAATAATGATTTTTTTTTGGATATCTTCAATATATTGTCTTGATTGGTCGAGATGCATTGAATTCGTGAGTCGAACATTCTTAAACTTGGTCAAGTTGCTATGATCGTTGAAGCAATTAAATTTTCTCTCATTCTACAAATGATTCCATATCTAGATTGTCAAAAAAATGTGACATTATTGTATCATGTCTAAGTAAGGTGATTTTTAGTACAATCTTTAGTCTCTTTTATTAGGGACATTTATCGTGTCAAGATAGTTTAGATATTGTTGGTGTGCAATTAGACAATGGTAGGGGGAGAATTACATTTCATATGAAAGCATATATTACCCCATAATGCTTTGTAACTTAGATTGAAACTAGTAGGACCTAAATTAGACACCAAATAAATACAAATATGTAATATAAAGTATGCCCTAACCTAAGTCATGCTTTAATACCAATTTAACATGTGACAAAAATGGAAATATATTTTATAATTTAAATCATCAATATTAATTGCCAAATTATTAAAATTAAGGTCAAAAATATTTTATAAAATAAATTGTATGATAAATAAAATTTTTAAACTTGCCAATTAAAATTATTTTAAAATTATAATTAATTAGATTGTGTGATAAATAAGAATTTAGCAAATTAGATTTTGAGTAGTGTAAATTTTTTTAAAAATTCTCTAGAGTATTTTTCTTGAGACTTTATTATAAGTTTTTTTTAGATAACTCAATCAAATGCAGATCATTTCTCTCTTTGAACATTTTCATTAAATTTCTCAATAAATGAATAACTTTCATAATAAATTTGCTAGACATAAAACGAAACTGATTCTGTGATATTTTAGTATTACGATGTAATTTATATTTAATCACCTTCTCTAAGTTTTAAAGTATGACTTATTAACTTAATTCCTCTATATTTAGCATAATCTTGTACATCGCTTTTATTTTTACAAATAGGTATCATTATATCATTTTTCTATTCATTTGAGATCTTTGTAGTCTTAAAAATCATATTAAATAATCTAGTGAGCCAAGAAACTCATTCATCTCTCATATATTTTCAAACATTTGTTAAAACGGCATTTAATCCAACTACTTTTCTATACTTCATTTTCTTTAAAGTCTCTCCAACTTTGATTTTACTTATATATTAGATGTAAGTAATTTTTATCTTCTTTTTAGTTGCTAAAATTTATAGCATTAATCATATTATTATAACTATCATTGAAAAGCCTTTCAAAGTTGCTCATCCATCTGCATTGATTGTCTTCATTTTTAAAAAGTACTTGGTGATTTACATGTTTAATGCATTTTACTCTAGTAAAGTTTATGAAACACTAATACTTTGTAAAGTCTAACATATTTATATTGTATTCCTATCAGATATTAATACTTTCTGATACCCTACTGATACGTATTCGATATGCCACGTGATGTATCAATTTTTATTTTTATTTTTTTAAAAATCTGATATTTTCTTGATACTTATCCGATACTTCCCAATATTTCTAATTAGAGAAAAAATGTTGGAATAATCGATCTGACTCACATGATAAAATAAAATAATATATTACATAAAACACAATTCATACATAGACTTGAACATTAAAATTGAGAGAAATATACTAGGCTACGCAATTGGGTCGTAGAAAGTTTTATGCATGTTAGTGTTTCGGCAGTAGAAAAAGATTTGGTATTCGTTAGCAGCTCCGTCTCCTATTTTAGCTGACATCTTTCACAAACTTATAGATTTTAGTAATGTTTTTGCCTTTTCTATCTTAACTGATATTGTTTTACTTCTATTGGAGTCGATCACATTATTTTTAATTTAATCAAACTCATATTGCAAATAGGATAAGATTTTTCTTTTTATTTTTTCTATTTGTTTAGTCAGAGATTTGGAGAGAAAATATATATCTACTTTGATTAAGTTAGTGTATCTGCGTTTATGTCAGTATTTGTATTATTATTAGCTGTATCTCACTTATATAGAGTTAATTAATTTGTGTCAGATTTAAATTGAAAATTGAAACTAATTTACTAATATATATTCAAACTCTTATTTTTTTTAGATAAGCTGACAGGTTGGGAAGTAATTAAATAAATTTTATAACATTATTTTAAATTTATGATTTTTAAAAATTCAATAGTTATTGCATGATATTTTTATTTTTTCAACTTGAATTGTTCATAATATTGTTTTTTTGTAATATTAAAAATATTTAAAAAAATATAGCTAATTTGAAAAAAATTCAAAAGTTATTTTTAAAATTTATAACAAGATATATATAAGTCAGTCTTATCTACCATAAAATTATACCTTAATATGAAAACATGATGTATTATACACATATATTACAATCGTATCGTAATATATTTGTATTTTAAGTTTGTTGTATTATCATATTCATATCGTTTTATATCCATATCATCATATCGTATTCTTGCTTCACAGAGTAAGTTTTTTTATTTTTTATTTTAGCAAGCTTATTTTTATCTTTCTTCTTCTTTAGTGTCCAATGTTTTATAATAATCGTCAAAAATCGCCTTCTTTAATTCTCATTAAGCAATTTTGTATTTTTCTAATCCTCTTTATTCTTGCACTTAAATTTGTCCTTGTAATATGTTCCTTTCTTTAATCTTTTCTTGTATTTCTTCTTTCCATCACTAAGTTTTTTTTTATTAATTAGAGCTTCTTTTTTAGATTATAGAAGTTCTGACTGGACATATCCAAGATGAGGTGTCTTAGTGTATCCTCTTCGCAGATGATATTGTTCTTGTTGAGAAAACTAAAGAGCGAGCTAAAACAAAACTCAAGTTTTGGATGAATGCTTTAGAATCTAAAGGTTTTTATTTCAGCAGATTAAAAACTGAATATATGAAGTGCACATTTAGTCAAAAAAAATATTTATATTGGAGATGTGATAATTGATGATCAAATTGTCAAGAAGAGTGAACGTTTTACATACCTTTGATCAATCATTCAAAATGATGGTGAAATAGATAATGATGTTATTATCAGGATTCACGTAGGATGAGTAAAATGGAGAAATACTTCTGGTGTGTTGTGCGATAGAAAAATCTCATCTAGACTTAAGGGTAAATTTTATAAAATTGTAATAAGATTAGCGATGATATATGGTGCTGAATGTTGGTCTGCAAAGAGAAAACATACAAATAAAATAAATATTGCAGAAATGAGAATGCTGAGGTGGATGTGTGGATATACACGAAAGGATAGAATGAGAAATAGGTATATCCGAAAGAAAGTTGGTGTTGTATCAATTGAGGATAAAGTCAGAAAGTCGGCTTAGATGGTTTGGACATATAAATCGTAGGCCGATTGAAGTTCTAGTTAGAAAAATTAAGTTATTGGATCTTTTGCTCATGTACAAAGAGGAAGAGGAAGATCAAAGAAGATATGATAAGAAATTATAAGGAGTGGTTTTAGTTACTTAGACTTAAATAGGAATTTGGTAACTGATAAAGCGCAATGGAAACAACGAATTCATGTAGCCGACCCTACCTAGTGGGATTATGGCTTGGTTATGGTTGTTGTTGGAGCTCTTCCTTTAGATCCTCCTAATATAATTTTTGCAACATTGTGGTTGCAATTAGCAACCTCTAACCAAATATGATCAACTTCTCCTTCAATGTCCTAGTAGTCATGTTTTAGAACATTCTTCTTAAAGATATTTTTATTCTTATTTTTTAGATTCCGCTATCAAGTTTGAGGACATTATTTTGATTTATTATTCCTTCTTCATAATTCTAATTTGCGGAATCATCATATTATTATATTTTAGAAAATTATTCGTGCTTAATTTAATAATTCGTTAATTAATATTACTAATTTAAATTTTAAAATATAATTCAGTTTGTTTCATATCTAATTGTATCTAAACACAGTTTATGATAAGACATCTTATTAAATAGTTTGGCTTGCATGTTATATTCACCTATACATGTTATTTATTGTCCAATTCATGTATTTATTTTTTAAAATTATATATCTAGCTTTGCGCATACATTTGCATTTTGATGGATAGTGCGTCAAAGGAATTCTTGAACGAAATCGTGTTTACATCAGAGCATCTAGATTAAAGAATGACTTTAAGGACTCATAAGATTGAACAAAAGCTACCTATAAAGTATGTTAGAATGAAACCACCAGAAAAATTCTATTTTAATGATTGTTTAGATCAAAATGCATATATAGATAGGAAACATGTATGAGTTTTTATTTTAAATGGTGTAAATGTTTAGAAGCTATGAAGGTGAGGTTTACAAATTTAAAATTTACAATGCCAGTTTAGATTTATATCAACTATGTTGAGTGTCTCTTAGAACATTATAAGTTGGGATCAATTAAGATATTAGATGAGCTTAAATTAAAACTGTGAAAAAAATATGTCCCTACCTTAAAGAGAGTAGTACAACTATCAGAAAGACATAAGACCTTTCAACTCACCTTTAGAGAGGTGATCCCTTGAGCCTCACTATCTCCTACTTTTAAGTCACCTAGCTTAGAGAGAGACCACATAGAATTCCCCATTGTTGTCCCAGCTACTACCACTACTCCATCTTTGACAGAGGATAGTATAGGGTGCTATATAGACACATCCACTACCAATAGCTATAGGGATGTTAACAAGTCAAGTTCAAGTGAGTTTGGGTCAACTCGAGCTCAACTCGAAGTGAATCGTGTTCGAATTGACTCAAAATTCATTTTGAATTGACTCAAAATAATTTGTTTAAACTTATATTAATAATAAATTTTAGGGTAAATTGCAAGTAGATCCCTGTTGTTGGATCGTATGTGCAAGTAGGTCTAACTTTTTGAAAATTACTCAAATTGGTCCATCAATTTCAGGTAATGTGCAACAAGGTCCAAAATTTAATTTTGATAGTAAAAAAATTATGAAATGACATTTTTATTCTTAAAATTCTCTCTCTCTCTCACCTGCGGGCCTCCCTCGATTCCATTTTTTTTCACTTGCCACCAGCGCCGGCCCCAGCCCCACCGCAGCCCCTCGAATCTTCCATGTACCTTCTTCACACCGTTATTCTTTGCCAATTCGGACTCCAACGTATGGCGACGGTGATTCCGTATTATGCCGCCAACGCCGCTGGAGGCGCCGGCAAGGGGAAGAACAAAGGCGATTTTCTCTCTTTTCTCTCTCTCTGCGGCAGCCGGATCTCGGCCATCCATTTTCCCTATTGCCGCTGCCTCACTTCTCAGAAAAGAGAGAGAGAACTCAGCAACTCTTTTCTTTTACTGCTGCCGCCTCACTCCTCAGAAGAGAGAGAGAGAAAGAGAGAGAGAAAGAGAGAGAAGAGAGATAATTTTAGGATAAAAATGTCATTTCATACATTTTTTACTGTCAAAACTAAATTTTGGACTAATTGCACATTACCTAAAACTAATGGACCAATTTGAGCAATTTTAAAAAATTTGGACTTACTACATACGATCAAACAACATGGACCTACTTGTTATTTACCCTAAATTTTAACTTAATATTGTTTTATTTTATGTTATTTTATTTAATTAAAATAATTTAAAAATTGTGCTCACTCGAGAAATTAAACTTAGATTGCTCAATATATAAAGAATGAAGCTAACAATAATACAACCAATGTTTATATTTTACAATAGCACTAATTATATAATATATATATTTCGAGAGAGTCAAGCTTGACTTGAATTCGACTCGTAATATAATTCGAGTCTTTTACGTTACTTGAAACTCGACACGAAAAAGACTCAGCTCGAGTTTGATTTGAGTTAAAATTAAGTGAATTTTGAGTTTTGAATAATTTTAACAGCTCTAAATAGCTGGGTTGTCTTAATGTTGGAGTTATGGCGGAATCGCCGGAATGGACCTTTCACTTACTGTTGGTCCATGCACCGTTGCCACTGGCTTGGCTGAGGAAAGATATAATTGCCTCTTATTCTTGCCACATAGACAACTGAGATGCTTCCGAGTTTCCCATACAAACATCAAACTCCTCGATTGCCAAGTGTGAACATTGATGTGCACCAGGTGGTCGACCAATGAATGCACGGCACCTGGATGAGGAGAGATATATGAAGTGGTGTTGCCATATAGTAGTTTTCCCTTTGTTCTTGTTGCATCCTTTGAACTACACAGTGGCCGCGAGAGCTATTTACTGAGCGATCGCCAAAGAGAATTTTTTGGAGAATGGTGCTGAAGAGAAACTTGGCGATGAAGTTTTTTTCTTAGTTCAAGAGGAAGAAGGCATTGTCATTTGTTATTGAGTCGGAAACAAAGAAGGCAAGAGTGGAGGAGCCCTCTCTACCGAAGGATAAGATGCCGCAGATTTTGGATTAAATTTGTTGAGAACATCCATACTCTTATTTAGCACAAAACATTTGCAACCAATCATGCAAAGGTGAGAGATGTTCGGTTTTTGACTCTTTCATAATTCATAAGGAATCTTCCTTAGTATTGAGCGAATAGTAACATGATTCACAACATAACAAGCCGTATTTACAGCTTTAGCCCAAAATTTTTTTGGAAGTCCACGTTCATAAAGCATGAATCGTGTCATGTCAATAAGGGTTCTATTTTTCCTTTCTACAATCTCATTTTGTTGAGGTGTTCGAGAGACCAAAAAATTATGTGTGATACCACGTTTGTCACAAAAGAATTCAAATCGTTCATTCTCAAATTCACCACCGTGATTACTGCGAATTGATAATACATCAAGTCTTTTTCATTCATAATACGCTTGTATAAAGATTTAAAACAATGTGCCATCCTCATCCAAGATGTGCAATGCGGCTCGAAGCTGGCTTTCTCTCAAGACAATATTCCTTGGCGCAAGGGACAGTCCATCTATGGTCTTCCGGACCACGGAGATGCAAGCCTTCTTGTCCATCATGGCTAACGGTCTTGTCAATGCGGTAACCTCCTCTTCCTCCTCTTCGTCAAGATTCAACATCTAAGCCACAGCCATCCTCCCTTTCCAATATAGTAACTTCATCCATCAATGTCTTTGCTAGCTAGTCCTTTCAATCGATGGCTATCTGACTTAGCAGGCCAGCACCCTTGGCAACATCGTTACGCCATCTCTAGTGGCAGCATGTCTAGCTTTTTCAACGGGTGACGTTGACGTGGATATCACTGCCATCATTGAAGCCGTCATTAAAACCGGCGACATCTCTTCCTTTTCATGGGAGGCCTTGTCCAGCCTCGCGTTCTTTGCCTCCGGTTCAATAGTCGATAGCGACTTTCCTTCCTCTTGAATTGGGAAAGGAAGTTAGTCATTGCTAGGTTCCTCTTCAGGACCATTCCCTCAGCTGCTTTCGAACGGACGCGCGAAAGAAGATTCTTGCTGTTGGTTGGTAGCTCAAGGGTTGCGAGAGGGAATAGTTGAACCCCTCTGTAGAAATGTCACTTCATATATCCCTCTTCTTGCCCACGTGTTGCGCATCTATTGGTTTTTTGCTCAGTGCACATCAATGTTTGCGCCCAAGGAACAAGAGGGCTGATGTTTGCATAGGAGCTCAAGAGCATCCCGTCGTCGCGGTGGCGCCAGTAATGACCTTCCGGATCATCTTTAAGCCAAGCCAGTTTAGCCACGACATACAGACTAATGGTTGGTGAAAGTTTTATTTCCCCATCTCTTTCGTGCCAGAAGTATTAGTTAGTCAAAGCTAAAACCTTGGAATTAATTCTTCTCTTTTTCAAAATGTATTCCAACTTTTGCCTTATTATAAAGAGTGTAGTGATTAGCATCTACTGGAAAAACGAGCTGTCTTAGCAAGAATGGTGTGGTGTAATAGCGAGTCGAATATTGGATTGGATCGAGTTAATATTTGACTCATTTATATGCCTACTTGCCACAACTACCTAGCGATGCCCATCTATTTTATTGTCCCTGTTATTTTGGGCAAAAAGTGTGTAGGAGTGGCGCCACGCCAGCCTTGTTTGCTCTGACCAGGTAAGAGCTATGCAGGCGGTAGAGAGTTTGGACACCCTCTCCACCATAGGATTGATCGTCCAGCCTCTTCTCCAACTCTGTGGACTGACAATCTTGTCTTTTCACTGGACATCCACATCAAAATTCCACATGGCAAGATTCTGATCATCCTGAAATCCAGCTCACCTCGTGTGGCTCGGATGGAAGAAAGCCCTTTCTTCCCCCTTTGATCTCCCTACTATGGTTATAAATATCAGGACTTTGCCAATAGGAGGAATCTATTTTTGGCTCTTTTCTCTCCTTTTTCCTTGTACTCACCCTCCAAGGGGATCATTCATCATCTAGTGGAACTTAGACTGGCTTGACCAGTGGATGTGGGAGGACCTTTTCGAACCACCTATATCTTAGCATGTTTTACTTTTCCACATTCTTTTTTATCTTTCTGTCTGCTTGCTAGGAGAGTTCTCCCCTCTCATGCGTTAATAGTTAATAATGTAGATCAGGCCAAGAAGTTTGTACTATTAACCTATGCACTGCTACCTATGAGGCTATTACAAAGATACTTGTGAACAAGATGAAAGACCTCATCAGCCCTTAGATTGTAGTAAAGCAGGGCACCTATGTTCGAGGCAGACAGATTGAGGATGACCATATTCTTGCTTAGGAGCTGATGAGTAGGATGCAGGCTATGAAGATCAGAGATTGGTTTATGATGACTAAAGCTGACATGGAGCATGCGTTTAACAATATCAGTTGGGATTATTTAGACCACATGCTTGACCTCTTCTATTTCCTTGACTAGTGTGTTAGTGGATCAATGTGTTGGCTTAGATTCATTCTGTTGGTGACTGGTAGGTCACCTTAGATTGTTGCCAAAAGGGATCTTAGACAAGATGCATGTTGTCACCTTATCTTTTTATCCTTTAGCTCCGAGCTCTATTCTAACATGGTGCATAAAGAGATTCATGATGATTTTTTGTGGGATCAATCTTTCAGCTAAAAACCTCATTCTATTCACACATGTTTTTAGATGATTTGCTTCTTTCTGCGAAGGTGATTACAGACTCAAGTGAAGCTGGAGTAGTTATTTGGGACAAGTTTGGTATGCAGGGTTGAGTCTGTTTGCATGCATGCCAATGTTGATAAGGATATGCTTATTTGGGCTAACTCGGAGTTGCCAAAGATCCCTGTTGTTGCTGTATATAGAGACCAGTTCCAACGTAAGGGAGATATAGGTGAGGTTGCTTGGTGTTGGAAGTGGCCACCCAACCGAGAATGCAAACAATCCTCTAGTGAATTTGTAAGGATGCAATGCTCACAATGTCTTGGCTTTATCGGAGGGGACTTGTTGCCACCTACTTGGACTGCGATGCTGAGGAAACTCTTTCTCATGTGTGTGTAGAGTGTAAAGTTTGTAGAGTGATTAGAGAGAAGATTCAAGGAAGGCTAACTTTATTACCACCAACTTTTTCTGTGGACACATTTATTTTACGACTAGTCTCACAAAGCAAAACAACAAATAGCTTAGCATGGAAGCTGCATGCATTTATTATTGTTGGAGAGCCTGCAACTCCAAAGTCCATGACTACCCAATGTGGAAGTTATAATGGTCAATGTAGTTAGCATCGTTAAAGTTGACTCAAACCAATTAGAGATCCCTTGAAATCTGCATACCCCTTTGGGCAATTCCATGCTTTCCTTTTAATTCGTGGATTCTTCTTCCTCTGAACTAGTTCAAAATCAACTTTGATGGCTAGGTACAGGGTGGTGTAGTTGTGGGACCTAGTTTCATCATTAAAGGTTATGATGTTTACTAATCCAAGCCAGAAGTAGTAGAATGCTAGCTGATTCTATTGCATTAGTGGAGAGAAGCAGCTTTTCTTGGAGTTGAAACCATTGTTGGTATTGCTCTTTTTGAAGCTAATGTTTGTATAGAAGACGATTTTAGAAACCCCTCCAATCCATCCAAGCTTGCCTGGATTGGTTGCTGGCTGGTGCCCTTACTCGAGAGCAACTAGATTCTAGTGTTCATTTGACAATCCTCACGAGTTCCAAGCCACTAAAAACGCTCTCATGTTTCTACAGAAGATATAGCTTTCTTATTTTCTTATTTCAATTTTTGTAAGATCATTTATGTGTCAAAAAATATAAATAGTATTTTAGACTACTTAGCTCACTTAGCAGCACTACGTGATTTTTCGTGGGAGAGGAGTATGCCTCTCCCTAATGCATTTGGTAACGTCCTCAAAGGGAATGTTAGATGATGTATTTTGTATTATATTGACATGTTTTAATCGTTTGGCCTAGGCCAACCTTCCAGAACACAAACCTCTTAATAAGTGGGTACGAACTTGGACTATACTCAACCTCTTGTTATCTTAGCCAACTCATGAATTTGAATTATTATGGGAAATTTAACTTGGCTTTTTACATATTAAATACTCACGGATTCTATATTTACATGTAGAACACCTAAATTGATACAAATTACAATATAACTACCCTTGTATATTGTTATCACTCTAATTTATTATCTTAACTTGCATATAATGGAGTATATAATGTTTAGGGTAGTAGAGAAAAATCGGGCTGATATGTCATATATAAATATATATGTATATATGTATGTATATATATATCACTGGCAGGCTTGTTTGGTTCATGTTTTTAAAAACAACCTATCAATTTTTTTTATTTATTTTATTTTATACATAAATTTTAATATTAAAATTAACTTTATTTCACATAATATACAAATTCCAGCATTATGAATCAACCTTATTTTACATCCTACTATCTTCTAATAAAATAATTAATTTTTATTTCACACTGTACATGTACTTCAATATATTTTCTCTTCAATCAGAAAAACATCTAACTAAATGAGCTTTACTGTGCTTTAGTTGTAAAGAGTGAATTTTTTGTGGCATGTAAATGATTCAGTTGTAATTGAGTCAGGGGATAGAGCAACCCCTAGGCCCTATCTATGTAATAACCAATAAATAGGAAGGTGTCTAATCAGCATTCTAATATGCAGCTCATAAAAAAAAAGGATAAATAACTATAAAATACAAAATTACATACAAAGAACGCCATATGAATGATCATAATTCATCAAGGTAATTTTAAAGTATAAATTGCCTTATATTTAGAAAGTGTGAAAGCTACCATTCACAAGTTACTAGTTTTTATTAGATTCACTTTGAGGTTAACTAACCGAAATTTGACTTATGTTTTGTGGTCATGTTTAAGTCAACCATCGAACCCCTCGCTCAAAGAAAGAAATTTATTCCGACTCATCGAGTTTCATCAAGATGATTTTATGAATTGCCTAAAATTTAGGAAGTTCACAGGTTACTTGTTTTTATTACATTCACTTTGAGGTTGACTAACCCAAATTTGACTTGTATTTTGTGGTCATGTTTAAGTCAACCCTTGAACCCTTTGCCCAAAGAAAGAAATTTGATCTGACTCATTGAGTTACTACGAGATGCACTCTCAAAAGTTTCCTAATGGAGAATCCAAAAAAAAAAAAAATCCTAATGGAATTTTGTCGACTTTTTTTTGTCCTCATTGGTGTAGGTTTTCTATCTATATTGCCAAAGGATGGGACTTTTGATATATCACTGAAGATTCTCCACTCTGAAGTGTTCACTATATCTCCCATCAAGGTATTTTATCTAGCCAATGGTAACAAAGGTTTGCCTCAAAAATGTGGTTAATTACATGCAATTCTTTTATTTATTCAGCTCTATTTAAAGTGAAACAAAGTCATATATAATGATCACAACCCAAGTTATTCCGCTGCTTGGATCCCCTCATATTACCAACTGGGGCATAGACGTCAATCTGACACCACTGCATCTTATGTTGCAGTTAGCATTCGAACCCAAGCAAAACCAATTGAAACACTAATAAAATAATTTCATCAAACCTATTGTTGAAACAATTATTTCTAGCATTGATAGTCTGAAGGATCATACCTGCATAAACAAATGAAATCTTTGGAAAATGATCCTTTCTTTATTGCATAACTGTGTCCAATTTTTGGTGTTTGAACTGAGAAATTGCTTCTATTTAGTATGAAATTCTCATGTATTCTAGCATTTTTTCACACTTTTTTAAACAGGTCTATGACAGAACTGTGGAATTTGCACCTATTGGATTGATTAAGATGTATAATTCTGGTGGTGCTGTGGAAGATGTAGAGTTCAGAAACACAAATTCTAATCCTGTTTTACGTTTAAAAGGGAGAGGATCTGGTATTTTTGGTGCATATTCAAGTGTTCAGCCTAAATTCTGCACTGTTAATGCAAAGCAAGAGGAGTTCAGATTCAGCAGCAAGGAGAGCTTTTTGACATTGGAAGTTCCTGCTGGTGTTCATTCATGGCTGTTGGACATATTCTTTTGAGGATACCTCTTAGGAAGAGGACTTTTAGTTATTGTTGTATTAAATCATTTAATTGTAATGTATACTTATTTTGTGGATCAGTAGCAATTGGATCTCTCTAATTTACTCTCATGTACAATTGAGTATCTATTGTTTAAAAATAGCAATTAGGTCTTCTAATTTCCCCTCGTGTGTACTTTTTTTTGTTTTGACTGAGATCTAGATGCGCATACGCGTAATATCAAAGATCATTTTTCTTAATTCATAAATAGTAGGGATTGAGTTGCACAAGAGGATAAATTAGAGAGATTTGATTACTATTAGCTCTTATTTTTTATAAAATGTATGTGATTGGATAATTATATTGTATAATGCAATTGAGTGTCTACTATTTACCTTGCCTCTTTATAAATTGAAAGTCTTAACGGTTCATCCATTGGTAGTAAAATTTGGCGAACTCAAGCATTTATAGACCTTACTATCACGATCCAGAAAGGCCGAAATCGGGAATAGAGATGTCCAATTTCTCTCCATAGAGCACCTATCACATCGGAGGCATGAGCCTTGGGGTATAACAAACGGAGGCAATTAAGAGCAAGATGTTCTCCCAACTCTAAAGTTAAAAATAAAATTTATTAAAATATATTATTTTTTCTCTTTTCAAAGAGTCCATAGAGGGAAGGCGTTTTCTTGGAGAAATTATTGCATCCGGATAGAACACCATCTGGATGTCAATTAGAGGTCGCTACGTGTGTAATACAGATGAGTTTGGGTACAGTTGACTAGAATTTGATGTGATAGGAGCTGCTTTAGCTACAGTTGATCCTAACTTTATAGAATAGCTAAACAAATTAGCCGTAGAGCTCGCATGTACTTTGATTGAGATCTAGATGCACATGCATACAACACTAGATTATTTTTCTTAATTTATAAATAGTAGGGACAGAGTTATGCATACGAACAAAATCAAGAGACTCGATTGCTATTAGTACTTATTTTTAATAAAACGTATTTAATTAAATAATTATATTGTATAATGTATTAGATTTGAACTATAGAATGTATTATAAAATATAATGTATATACCTTTGGTTCAATGTATCAAATTTTATTATTCAACAAAATTCTCATAAAAAATCAACCTAAAATCAAATTATTTTTGAAATAATTGAATTAAAAATCAATTTAAATCAAACTTTTTTTATTTTGCTTATCGTTGGAGAATAGTTCACTTGAAAGTTGCTTGGCCTAGATTTATAAAAAAAAGATAGTTTTTTTTTAGATATATATATATATATA